>PVJI01025168.1:0-20903 GCA_004026765.1 Micronycteris hirsuta | reverse complement strand
GCTATAAGATGCCTTTATATAACTGATATGTGTGCACTCCTAAACTGAGGTTACAGTCCCACCTTTTAAAGCAGAGAATCGTGCTCGACTCATAAGCCTACAAGAAACAAATGGGCTCTCACATGAAAAAATGCCAAGATGAATTCCCGTCCTTTTTGGACTCGCACAGTGCAATTTTTATAAACCCTAAATAGATGCACATTAATTCCATCTGAACGACTTCTTGTTAGTTTCACATCAATATTTCAGCTTAAAATCTTTCTGAATTGTAATTTTCGATGAGCTTCCCTCCCTACTTTGTGCTATCTGTAAAATGCTCATGCACATACACACATTATGTAAAATGAGCAGGACCGAGCTTCATGGAACTTGAGAGGGGCCACTCACCAATTAAACATAAAAGTACAGGAGTTCAAAATTGGTTTAACTCAAATGTACTACTGTCTGCATGACATCTTGCTATTAAGATTATAATAAGTTACTCTGCCTCACTTAAATTAAGATATATTATCAAGTTGTCCCTGGATTTAAGCATATTTTTATATTAATTTCAAAAAAGGAAGAAGAAAGCCCTGGCTGGTGTGGCTCAGTGGATTAAGCGTGGGCCTGCGAACCAAAGGGTCACCAGTTCAATTCCCAGTCAGGGTACATGCCTGGGTTGCAGGCCGGGTCCCCAATTTGGGGCACATGGGAGGCAACCATACATTGATGTTCTCTCACTCTCTTTCTCCTTCTTTTCCCCTCTCTCTAAAAATAAATAAATAAAATCTTTTTTTTTTTTTTAAAGATTTCATGTATTTTTAGAGAGAGAAGGGAGGGAGAAATAGCAATGTATGGTTGCCTCTCACATGGCCCTCACTGGGGACCTGGCCTGCAACCCAGACATGTGCCCTGACTGGGAATCGAACCGGGACCACTTGGTTCTCAGCCCGCGCTCAATCCACTGAGCTACACCAGCCAAGAATAAAATCTTAAAAAAAAGAAAAACTCAAATACTTTGTCAAGTATAAAGTATTCTACATGCATGGCATTGCCTGTAACAAACACTCTTTATGACTTTAGTGATCTAAAAAAGTAAATAAAAAAGTTTTTAAAAAAGTAATCCACAAAAGCAATGAGAATTGTTTCTTGCCATTTAGGGAATGCCACATTTAAAGGTAATAAATAGCTGCATGTTTGGGTCATAAACATTCAAACAGTCACAGAAACAAGTGATTACTGTTCCCAAGGATCCTAAAACAAACAAACAAACAAACCCAGAATACACAGTGATGAAAAGATAAAAGACTACTCGAAGTGGCTTTGAGTAAGAAAGTACAATCCTATTAGATTGGAGAGCATCATGAAAAGTTAGAGACACGCCTCAAAGGAAGAAAGGAGGAGAAGAGAGCACCCTAGTTTAGAGACAGAAAAACTGGAAGCAAGTGGAGGCAAGAAAGGGTAGTTCGAGTTACCCGAGAACAGCAAGCAGTTCCCCCTCACAGGAGCCTGGGCTCAGACACGAGCAGAGGGGCTGGCTGGAAGCACTGCTGGGGCCAGGCTGTGGAGGCACTGCCAGTCACAGCCCAGGGGTGTGGGCTCCTCTGGTGGGCAATGGAGGCCAACCCACAGCTTCAGCGGGGACGTGACTGGAACTGTGCTTTGGGAGAATTCCTCCTGTTGCGGGAAAGCAAATGTGGTTGCAGGAAGAGACTAGACATAAAACTACACATGAAATTAGTTTAACTGACAAAAAGGGAGGCCCACAGTAAAAAGATAATTATGTATCTACCTACAGACTAAGAGCAAATATACAGTTCTGCACTTTCTTCAATATTTTCTTTTGTACTTTTCGAAAATCAAGACACAAATTACCTATCTCTAGTCCAGTGGGTACCTTCTCATCTGGATCCCTTTCCTAGAATGACAGTGGTTCAGACTTAAGGAGAAATCCTGCAAATTCCTATGGCCTTCAGAGTTATAATTAATCAAGGCCAGGTGAAAACCCAATGAAATTGTATGTCCCCTTAATATTTATTAATATTAGGCTTGTTTCAGTTTGACAATGAGACTTTGCAAAATACATGGCAAATAACCACAAGTTGCAAAGGCAGTGCTATCAAACACGTATTCCTTGTTATTGATGCAGGAACTCTGCCCTCCTGAAACTCAAGTCTCCTGACACTACTTTTTAAATAGTTTTCAGCCTTGTTTCATATTTATTACTATGTATTCCTCTTTCCCACATTTAATAATTTTTTTTAAAGTACTGAGCTTCAGCTCTGGCTGGGTAGCTTAGTTGGTTAGAGCATAGTCCTGATACACCACAGCTGTGGGTTTTATCCCCAGTCAGGGCACATACAAGAATTGACCAATGAATGCATAAGTAAGTGGAACAACAAATCAATGTTTCTTTCTCTCTCTCTCTCTCAAATCAATAAATAACAAAATAAGAATTGCTTAAAAATTATTAAAAAAGTAAAAATAAAGTGCTGAGCTTCATGGAAAAAACCCAGTATTCGAGTTGAGCCCAGAGGAACGGGTCGCATTTCCACAGAAAGAGAACGGGGTGAGATGGAAAGAAGAGAAAGCACTGCAGTGTGCAAAAGCACAAGCAGAAATGGGCAGAAATAAGAAGGGCCCGTGTGACACACTGTATGTGTGAATTTCAGTAGAAGGATGAGCACCAATGATTGGGCGGTCACTTCAGCTCGTGCCATTTCCCCCTTAAGGTAGAACGGTCCTTTGAGGCGGGTGTTAGTTTCTGCATTTTACAGGTGACAGAAGATACTGGAGCTCGGAAAGGGGAAGTAACTAACTTGTCCAAGTTCACCTGGCTAGGAAAAAGAAGAGCCAAATTTGAACTTACAAATTGACATTTTTTCCAGAGTCATTCAACCACAGCTTTAAATTCTCATGTTTACAATCTCCTATCTTATTCCAGAAACACTGCTTCTCAGAAATATTCCTGTCTATTCAAAGCAAGTCTTAAGTATAGTCTGTTCTGTTACTATAAAATCCATATATGAAAATTTGAAATAATAGAACGTAACAAAATGCTGATCAGAAAGATCTAAAAGCATGAAAAGCTATTATTGTAATTTGCTAAACTGACTTACAATAAAAATTACTTATTTCTTCGTAATAGGCAGATGTCAATAAATTAAAAGCAGATTTCATTAGTCTTAAATAAAAATATGCCTTAAATGCAAAGTGTGATTTTACAGTTTATCTACAGCTAAGACTTAAGCAAGTTGTGCATCGAGAGCCCGCAGTTTCTACTGTACAAAATTAGTTTGGCTTTCACACCCTGGTTACCGCATATCCCCTGCAGGCTTCAGTTCTTCCCAGTTTACTGTGGATAACAGACTGAATGGAATGAGAAGACCCTAAACAAACAAATGGGCAATGAACAATTCACAAAAATAGGAATTAAAAATGGTTGACAAATATAATTAGAATGTCCAAACATCACTAGAAATCAAGGAAATAAACCATGTTTAAACTACAAATTAATGAAAAAAGTGCCAGTATTCAAACAAAAGTAAGGCAACACTCAAACACCACTGGCCAAGTGTAACCTGCTCCCCTCTGCTATCCAACCTGAAACTTTGGTTCAAGTTTTAAAAAATACTACACATACTTCAAAATATCATCACCTATCTCCTAGCAAAAGAATTAAAGTTTATGATGCTTAATAGTAAATGTTGGAAATAGACTTCTACACAAATTATGAATAGGGGAATTGGTTAAAAAGAACAACAAATACAGCACACCTACCCAAATGGAGCATCGTAGTCACAAAAACTTCACTTACATGAAGTTTCTAACACTAGAAAAACCCCACTTGTTACACGTTAACTGAAATGGCAAAGAACAAAAACATACATGCAAAAGTGGCTACATAAAAACAAAAGTGTGCATTAACTTAAAACACGTATTTGCGTGTATGCACAAGCACATGTGTGTATATGTGAGAAAGAGAGAGTAATCACCAAAAAGTACCTGCCCTGGTAAATTTTTAAAATTCAACTTTACCATATTCTCCAAATTTCTACATACAATAAAAATGTATTACTTTTATAACAAAATAGAAGACGACAGATAACATGTGGTGACACACTGCAGTCTGCGACCATTTAGCGCAGAGGCAAACTGTTCTAAGTACAGCTCTCCGAGCACTAGCTGAATCACCGCATTACAGCAGAGCAAAGTTACTGCCTGTAAACCAGCATTCATAATGACCTTGAACGATCAAATGTGAAATAATGGACAGCATACTCTGTTAAAAAATAAGGAAAGTACAAGAGTTTGGAAAAAAATAGTAACAACAGACTGTTTCACTGGTAAGTACTTATCTTCCTAACATCATGCCACTCCCCTGCCCCAAACCCTCAAAGGGTCCCCACAGTGTCGGGAGTCACGTGAACTATTTATTGCAGCGCGCACACATTGCACGATCGGGTCCCGTTCTAACGACCGCTCCCCACTCTCATCCATAGGCTCAAAGGCTCATCACAAGCCTATGCTCTGGCTGGCCTACTCACTTTCTTTCAAAGAAACTTATGTACTTCACTGAGCGTTTGCTCACTCAGCCACCTCATTCTGATTCCCTATTCACTCCTACTCCTCCCCCAGCCAACTCCCCATCCCTTCAGGCACAGATGAACCTCTCTAACCCACAAGTCATCTCCCTCTCATGTATCCTGTAAAGTTATTGTCTACAAAACACACCAAGCACTTAACCATATAGCTTAAAATTATGTAAATAAATATATGCATTATCTTCTAAAATGCATTTTCATCTCTAAGGATAAGGGATCTTAGTTTATATCTCTTTTATAATAATGAATTGCTTTTATATAATGCTTTACAGCTTACAAAGCACCTTCATATATATTATTCTCAATAAATATGTTGGTGACTTAAAAGAGAATGCTTCAGTAATGAAGCGCAGAAAACTCGAAGAGCTCATCCTCTAAAGATCTGGGATAAAGATACTCTTCTTCCTACAACCCTCAAATAATTTTAGTTAATGGTGGGGAAAAGCTCAACATTTCATAATTAAAAAAAAAAAAAAAAAAAGAACCCATAAGCCTCATACCCAGTGCCCGGATCTTATTTCTAAATACCATTCTCCAATAAAGGGAATCAGGGCTCTTTGGAGAAATGGCTCAGGGGTGGGCCGTTTCTTGGGCTGGGCAGGGAAAACACAAGAGGAGCCTGGAGCGCAGTAAGGAAATACTCAAAAATGGGTGGGGCATGTCAAAGGCGTATAGGAGCCAATATTAAAGGGCGCCCAGTGGCCAACGCTGGAATGACTTGAGTAACAAAATAAATAACACAGTGTTAGATTATGAGTGCATGCGAATATAAATAAATCACTGAATAAATGGGAAGAAACAAATCTTCCTTATAGAATTCCAAATATCATATATATACATGTACATGTATCTATTTTTACACACACACACACACACTCACTCTCTCTCTCTCTCTCTCCCCTCCAGAAGGTGGAGCTAAACTCCCACACCCCTTGAGTAAGGGCTGGACTTACTTTGAAAGAACAGCATTTGAAAAGAAAGCAAACAGTAACTTTCCAGTGGAGAAACCTGGCCGACAGCACCTTAACCAGTGAGGTCATGTGGGAATCATTCACCTACAAAGTGAGGAGAAGGGCACTTCACCTCTGTGGTCTTCCTTCTAAAACCCGGTCGCCCTCCTGTGAGCACGAGAAGATCATTCAACAAGTCCAAACGGAGGGACGTCCCCATCCTACCACGTACCTCCGAATACCTCAAAACTGTCAAGATCATGAAAAACAAGGGGAAGACTGAGAAATCACAGGACACAAGAGTCCAAGAAGAAATGACAACTAAATGCCACGCAGCATTCCGGACTGGATCCTGGAACAGAAAAAGGCCATTAGTAGACAGATGGGTTAATGCTGACATACCAATGCTGGCTTCTGGCAAGCACACAACAGTTATGGAAGACTCAAACTAATCAGGGGTGGGCTGTACATCTGAAACAAATGTAATATTGTACCTAAACTATAATTGGAAAAAAATTATTTAAAACAGAAGAATATTAGGGGTAAATGGAAATTGGGTGAGGGGACACAAGACCTCTCTTGAACTACCATTACAACTTCTCCATAGGTCTAAAAGTATTCCAAAAGAAATTATTATAAAGGAGGAACTTTCAGAGATCCAGATCAAATATGTAGAAGCATCCCGTATCAACGTAGAAAGATCTGCCACACGTTTTCAGTACTGTTAGCCCAGCAGACATCTAACTTGCATCCAATGCTGATTTTCCTTCCTTCCTCAGTACAAGTTCTACACTAACAGGCAGTACCTCTAATCCCTGCCAGTCTTTTTCCCGTAAGTCCTTTGGGCGAAAAGATGCTCAGGAAACAAAAGTCTAAACAACTTAGTACAAAGAATATAAAGTTTACATGAATGCCTGTGAATAAAGGTATTTCAAAGTTTTGGAATCTAGTTCATTTTACCAGATATTTAAGTCTCCATAGGAGTTTTAAAATAAGAAATAAAGATAGTTTCAAGGACTTTAAAATGAGATTTTTTTAAATCTACATTTTAAAAAAGCAGTTGTTTACCCTGGCTGGTGTGGCTCAGTTGGTTGGGCATCGTCCTATAAACCAAAATGTTTCTGGTTTGATTCCCAGTCAGGGGACATGCCTGGGTTGCTGCTTCATTCCCTGGGTCAGGGCACGTGCAACAGGCAAACAATGGTTGTTTCTCTCACATCAACGTTTCTCTCCCTCTTCCTCCCTCCCTTCCCCTTTCTAGAATCAATAAAGGAAAAAAAATTTTTTTAAAGCGCTCAAGTTAATTAAAGAAAAAAAAGCAGCTGTTTGACATACTCATAAACTGACATATGTGAGTAAAAGGAGGTAATATTAAGATTTATAATGAGATACCTTAATATATAACATTAATTTAATATTTACTATTAAATATTAAATATTTAAACTAAGACTGTCTTTGGCAAACCAGGATATATGGTCATCCTAGCTCTAAGACTTCATTCTGAGACACACTGTTACATTGTTATAGAGGAAATATTATGATGGCCTACCTCCTAGTAATTAAAATTTTAATAAGAATCCAAAATACAAGTCACGCTCTGAATTTTACAAGACAGTAAACAGTGATAAAGTAAGGTACCTATTTGGTCTATAAAAACCTAAGCCATTATTCATATGTATAGAAAAAGATGCATATATAAAAAATGACTAAAAAGTACTATGACTTTACCGTAATTACTTCACAACTGTAGATATGCCCATTATGGACATAAATAAATGATTTCAGTCTGTGTCTACATGTACAGATTTTAAATTTGGAGTCATACTATGAGCAGAAATTGGAGCTACAGAAGGGCTGCTCAAAAAACAAAACCATTCCCAAAAGATAGTAAGTCAGTTAACAGCTTATCCAAAGAACATTTAAAATAAAAGACATTTAATTTTTGGCTTAATATGGTAATCCACAATGAATGACAGGATAAATTTTTTTAATACAAATATCTATTATCTCAGTTAAGTTGATAGATGTTTTATTAAATCTACACACTAGAATTTCCTAAGATTTTTCTGAAACTTTTACAATAGATAAAATTCAGCTAGCTGGGAAGATTTCAGAATATTAAGTCACAGTAAACAACCCCTAGTGTTGATCTTCATTGCTATACACTCCAAAAATTATGTACCTCTGACCAAAACTAAACCAAACCAAACCCAAAACCACCACAAAAATGAAAATCCAGCACAAATGAATTCAGAGTCAGCATTTTAAATGTTGGTAAATTCTACCTTATTCATGTGATATGTATCTCAGAATTGCATTACAGTACAACTAATTAGCTACTATAGTATTTTAAATATAAAACCAAAACTGTTATCTCAAATCTGAGTCAATGTTATAAGGACTTATCCCTCCAATTCAATTAACGGACCTATGGATGTTTTTAATATTATTTTATATTAATAGGCAACTACTTTCCTCTTCCAACAACTTAGTACACATTCTACAGAGTAAGATTTCAGAACACGCTTCCTTTCATTTCTAAGAATATTCTATAGATCCAAAGTAGACTACAGGAAAAACAATGAGAAACAAAAGAAATCTCATCACCCTTAGAACTACTCAGGAGACAATTCTGGAGTTGAGAATGAAAAAAAAAAAAAGGGAAGAGGCAATATAAAAACCCCTAACATGTAGAAGAAATTAGACTAGTTTAGTTTTCTTTAACATCTCCTTTAATAAGACATTACAGAACACAACTGAGCCCCATGTGCAGGTTAGACAAGGGGGTGCAGGTCCATATGAAGGGGAGTAGAAACAAGCTGAATCTCGACCCCATTCCTTTTGGCAACTATTGGAAACACAGAACACAAACGGACCGATTCTCTCTCAGTGTATTTTAGCAGGTCTTTGAAGACACCGTAACAGTTTTATAATGAACTTTGCTGTGATCTGTTCAAGAATCTTCGAATTAAATAACGAGGATGTTTAGAAATTTAAATTTTCCCCTTATAGCAGATTGAGCTCAAACACGACAAAAGGGAATTGTACTAATAACCCTCTCACCCAGAGGACGAGAACTGATCAGTGCAGCCGGTCCTACCACTGAGATGGAGTTAAACATGATGCCCTCAGCTGCTCATACAAAAGGGTTAAATACAAGAACAACAGGCTTTTATTCTGAATCAGTCAGTAAAACAAATGAAAGAAAAATTAAACCAAAACTTCTGAATGGTTTTTAAATGATTTGTTACTAAACATAATATGCTCATAGCACTTTAAAAACCTTTAAATTGTAATTTAACCAGAACTTCTGTAATACCTACCACAAGCAATTAGGCAAATTCTAATACGCTAGTAATCAACATATAAGGAAATAACATTAAATCTGAAACTTAGGAAATTAAATACATGAAAAAAATCATTATTTTAAAGTAATAGTATAGGAATAGGAATTGCTAAGAAATGATCACCACTGAAGATTTTCCTCAGAAATATCTTATTTCAAACTTGCAAATGAAGACAAACAAGGTGGGCAGAATATGCACAGCTCAAAAACAAATGCAGTGATGAGTTACAGCAGCAAGGAGGAATGCATTTTTAAATCCACAGGATCAGATTTGTGGCTCTAAGCAATTACCAGTAAATAATTGAGTGTTCTTCCTATTATATTAACTTTAAACTTCAAACTGAGTTACAGCAGTTCCACTCGTAACGTTAATAGCTAACCAAAGCAAATTAGAAGAACCCTAAAATTAGCCCCCCTTAACTGGGTAGGATTTACCACATCCATCTGAACCAACCCACTTCCCCATTCTTGGAACCAAATGAATGTGGATACGGGTCTATTTTAACACTTTTCTAGTTCAGACGGAAGTCATACTATCCACAGTCTTTGATTTTAGGAACCAGCACAAAGTAAACTCCCAAAATCAACGACTCAGAAAAGGAGGGAGAAGGTTCTGGGAATTAACCCAGCCACAAGTCATTCCAATCTCCCCGTTAATGCAAAATCCATTGGTCAAATCGTTAATAACCTCCAAAAATTTCAAAATTATGAGCTTCAGTATCAAATTAAAGAATTTGAAGAATGTTCAAAGAACCCAGCATAATTTATGAAAGATAAACCTTTACCAGTTCACATATGTTCCATGATATTTTGTAATAAATGATTAGGCTTACTGATTATTTCATTTTGGCATGTATTTCAGAACCTAGTTTTTCAGAAAGGCTCACTAACGATCCAACCGCTTTAGGAATGTATCACTTATCTACAGGGCATACCTAGCTGGCATCTATAGCCAAGTTATACAGCAAGTTGAAATATTCCAACCTCAAACACATGAAACAATCAGAGGAGAAAATGACATATGATTGCAATATACTAAGGAAGCAGGTAAGTCATTCCTCACCTAGGCAGCTGCCAATAAAATTGTGTACACAAATTTAATAAATGAGTCTGCTCTAGTTTAACTAACGAACCTGCCACTGAGCTGAGGGGGAGATAAGAATTGCACTTGCAATTCTAGCTGATGAATTCATTACATTTTTATAAGGCAAATAATGTGAAAAGTTAGAACAGAATTTCTAGAACCATTTATCCTGTGATGTTGTAAAATCAAAGTACTACTTTATTAAATGAGTTATTTTACACAATATGAACATCAATATAATTACAATTGTAAAAAATTTTTTTATAACAAGGATGGACTGATTTCAGATTTCCAAATTAGAGTCAACTGTACATTTACACAGAATTGTCTTTGCATGAAGCCCAAAGGGAACAGCATAAAAATGAGTGTTTCTGTAGCCCCTTTATTTTTGCTGATCAACAGTTTGTTAGAAAAGCAGCTGCAGGTTTGTTACCTAAGGTCTGAGACAGTAGAAGAGTCAGAGGTGGCATGAATTCACCTATAAGACATAAGCGAAATTTTCTGTGAAGGAAAGCATTGCACAAATGCAACTTACAAACATTTCAAATATCTAAGAAAAAAACCACAACACGCTTAAGCTATCAAGTTAGTCTGATAGATCTGTCCACGGGATTTTATAAACAGAACTTTGATTAATTTACTAAAAAAAAAAAAATCTCACACCACGACCACCATCGCAGCTATTTAGGAGGAAAAAAAAGAACCCAACCACACAGAATATCTAAGCCGATTATTTTCAAGCAACTACTGTTAAGTAAAGTATCTGCAAAAGGCTCTTAGGAACATTGGTCTGCTTCATTTCTCTGAGCAAGACCCTCAGTACCTTGGAAATAGTTATATTCTTTAAGCTGACAAGTCTCTTCCATTCTTGGACCAGAGTTGGCCAGCATCCCTTCATCCCATTTCTGGCTACAGTAGTAAGTAGAACCTTTATGTAGTTAGGAACTTCTATTTCATCAGGATATGGTCAGAGAAAGTGGACTTTTAACAATTGTTAAACATTAACTTAAAAAGGGGAAGCAATCAAGACTCAGCTAGACGGTAAAATCGATTTCACAATTATGGAAGACAATTTTGTTCTTGAATACAACCCTGACATTAACAAACCAAAAGAAAAAAGGTCAATTACCTGTAAACAACTTTATGCCTGAACATCAGCCAATTCTGGAGGAAGTGGAGTCTTAGGATGCTTGCTCTCAAAGTGCTGCTTGAAGGTCTTAGGGTCTGGCATTTGTGTCTAATTACAAAAAGTATACAAAAAAAAAGTTAGACCTTATTAAAAAATGACCATGTAATAACTGCCTAACATATTCCCACATCGCATGAAGTATTCTGCTCATCTAACAGCAAATAGATAGCTTGTACTGAACTATTATGTAAAGCAAGTTACCAGAATTCTCACTGAATCTTTGCAGTAATCTTATATTAACTCCTACTATCCTCATTTGACATGATAGGGAAACAAAACCCTAAAGCTTAATTTGCTCAAGACCTGTGCTTTAACCTAGCACTAGGTACTGCAACTCTCAAATACTGTACTACCCTATACTGACTTCCTAGGCAAGGACCTTCAATTATTAGTTCTTTAGAATACTCAATTAGACAAATGTTTTTTGTTGTCTTGAATTTTTGAATACGTGAACTACTCTAGTACTTTTAAGTCAAAGTATTTATTAGTAATTCAGTGATTTTACTTTTACCCTGCTTCTCTCCAAATAGAACGTGAAGCTGCTCAATTTCATTATTTTGAGTGTATCAAAGCTCAAAATGAACAAGATGTTTAATGTAACAGATCTCTCTTTTATGTAGTTAGAAGTTTTATTTCATCAGTAATGACTTCAACAGATAACCCAGGAATCATGTGTTATTAAGATCCCTTCCCATTCATACCACCAATCTCACTACGTGTATTTCCTTTGGAACTTCTATGTGCTAACTTCAACGGTGGCGAGCTGACACAAAAGGGCAAGAAAGAGACTCTGGCCTGAAAAACTTCTTTTGTCCAGAGAGTGGACACTGGAGCTGGACTGCCTGGGATTACATCCCAGCTTTTCTATGTACTAGCTGGGTGACCTGTGCAAATTATTTAATTCCCATGACTCAGTTTATTCTTTTGTAAAATGATTCTAATAAAAGTACTTTTTCTCATTGGGTTGTTGTGTGGATTAATGGGCTCATACAGGTACACCTGGTTTAGTGCCTGGACACATGGTAAGCACTCAATAGCAGCTGCTAGGATTCTTCTTCAACTCTAATAAAACACACGTGAACAAACTCCATATAGTTTTACAGACATCCTAACAATGGACTTAGAGAAAGAAAAAAAAAAAACACAATTGTATAGTGAGTCTTATTCACTGGTATCTTACATAGTTTAAACCTAAACTGACTTCTTAATGTAGATCTGACTTTTTTTTTAAAGATTTTATTTATTTATTTTTAGACAGGGGGAAGGAGAAAGACAGGGAGAGAAACATCAATGGTGGATGCCTCTCCTGTGCCCCCTACTGGGGACCTGGCCTGCAACCCAGGCATGTGCCCTGACTGGGAATTGAACCAGCGACCCTTTGGTTCGCAGGCCAGCACTTAATCCACTGAGCCACACCAGCCTGGGCAGATCTGACTTCTTTACAAAGTTCAAAGTATATTGTTTCACCTTAAGAAGGCATCTTTATTCACCCTGAGGAAAGGGACTTTGCTTTGTTCACTCCTTTCCAGCACCTGGAAAACTGCCTGGCTACAGGAGCCATTCAATAAAATATTTGTTGAGGGAAGAAAGATGGATTCATAAAATAACCAGTTCTCAAATCTACTATTTCAAGTAAAGCATTTATTTTGACATGACTGCAAAATTTTAACCTATACCAA
This sequence comes from Micronycteris hirsuta, assembly GCA_004026765.1. Classification (NCBI taxonomy): domain Eukaryota; kingdom Metazoa; phylum Chordata; class Mammalia; order Chiroptera; family Phyllostomidae; genus Micronycteris; species Micronycteris hirsuta. The sequence goes on along the minus strand of PVJI01025168.1, from coordinate 8,071 downwards.
CGAATCTTTAATGAGAGAACTGTCTGTGGGAAAGCTACGTCTTCCAATTCCCCTTACCCTGCAGACAGTGCAGGTATATATTAAGGCAGCTTTGGCAGCAGCCTTTTGGTCATGCCCTTGTTTCTTCTTTTGTCCAGCTTGCTTTTTGGCATTTTTCTGCTGAGACTGAATCTTCTGCTGTCCACGAGCCATATCTAAAAACAGAAGTTGAGTCATTAGAATAATTTATTTACTTTAATACGGAATAATCTAAACATGATTAACAATCTCAGAATCGATGGCTTAAATTTCATAGAAACAGTTGTTAATCAAAATGTATGGGTTTTCAAATTCTCACATACAATGCTACTAGAGAATAAATTGGCACAACCATTATGGAAAACTGTCTGTAGTTGTTTATAACCTAACAATTCCACATGGTATGTACCCAACAAAAATGCAAATATATGCACATCAGCAATTTTCAACTAGTGTGACCTAAGAATTTTTAAAGCATGCAACACCTGACTATTTAGTTAGGGGCACTGACCTCTTTCCCCTTAGATGGGCAAATAAAAAAAATGACAACAGCCAACACAACAATGGCCATCCAGTGTGAATGGATCAAAATCACACCTATTTTTTCTGTCAGATCAGCAAAAACTAGTTTTTGGTGTGCCACAGAATTTTAGTAATTAGTTTACGTGTGCAACAAAATGAAAAAGGTTGAAAACTGCTGATGTACACCAAAAGACAGAGCATAAGAGTGTTCAGAGCACTTGTTTCCAAAACTGGAAAAATCCAAATGTCTATTAGTAGTAAAATGGATATGTAACTTATATATTTTTACAATGAAATACTATGCAGCATTCAAAAAGAAAAACATTGTGTCACACGACTACAACTCAATATTAAAGGAAAGAAACCAATACAAAGAACGTAAGGTATATATACAAAGTTCACACAGGCAAAGCTAATAATCTAGAAGGCAGTGACTGGGAAGAAAGGGCATGAGGGGGATTTTTGGGGTGCTGATAATGTTTTGTATCTTGATCTGGGTAATGGTTATACAGGTGTGTACACTTGTAAAAATCACTGAGCTATCCACCTAAGATTTCTGCACCTTACTCTATGTAATCTTCAAGAGTTAACCAAAAAGTTTTGCCTCCTTCCCCAATCATTTGTTTGGTCACTCTGCAAAGGTGCGTTCCCCTTCCAGTACTCACTGTTGTGACCTGACACTCACAACCTGAAGAGAAATAAGAGCTGTCACCTAATGCCTCTAAAAGAGATCACAGGAGCAATGGGAACTGTTCTCTTAAATACTAAGGTTTCGTAAAACTACCATGCTATTCTAAATCTTTCTTAAAAACTGGACTTTGCTGGAAAAATTATTAAGTAAGATTAAATTAGTTCCCAATTGAAAGAACAAGCCTTATTAAAAGGGTACTTACATAAAAATGAAAGACACCATTTTCTACTACTGGTGGACTATAAATTTTAAACTTTTAAATCATCGCAGGACGTAAACATATAGTGGATCTACCTCAATGTCACCAGAAAGGAATGCTGACTTTTTTTCTGACTAGAACCCTAACTAGTTTATGGATGTGAGGTCAAAGCATTTCATCGAAACACCTTGAGCTTCTCTCAAAAAGAAAAAGGGAAACTGAAAAACACACCAATGGGACTGGTTCCCTCTAGCATTAAATGCTGAACTGAAAGTCAAATAAAATACAGAGGATGATCAGTGCTGTTCTAGAAAGCCAGCTGGATATTTTAACAAATTACAAAAATGTTTAGTATGCAAGCCTAACATAAGAACCCTGTTTTTACCAAGTAATGGTAAATATTACCAGATGTGTTAGTCCTTAAACTTCCATTTTTTAAAAAACCAAATTCCAAGCCAAATGGAATAATTTTTTTTTTTGAAAGTACATTTAAGTCCAAATGTTATGGCAAGCATACAAACCTATTCCTACAGAAACAGATTTGGGATACTCACATATTATTCAGATCATAGTACTATAGTCGGTATTCAATCTTTATGTACTGAAATGTTTGTAATGTCTCTGTATCAGTACCTTATGTTAGAATACTCAGTCCTCACATGCACATGAACTCTTCCATGCAACGTATGCTGTGTGTGTCAATACGCTGATTGTGCGGGTAACCTCCTAATTGCTTTACATTGGAAAAAAAAAAAAAACTTAAAAAATTGCAGTCCACTAGTACAGAACTTTGATATCTACAGGTTATCAGCTTCTTAATAAGCAGTGTCATTAGATACACATTATTTTTTAACTTTTGTATTTAAGATTTCCTCTCAAATATAACATCGCACAATAGATTTAACCTACTTCCCACTGTTTTTAAAAACTAACAACAACCAAAAAACCTATAAACGCTTTTTAAGAGACTGGTCACTTTTTCTTATTTTTAAAACAGAAACCTTAATACCAAGTAAAGGAAATAGACAACAGTCTAAATTCGTGTGGTAGGCCCCTAACGTGTAACAAATAACTGCGCTGATTTCCTTTCTGAAAGCAGAAATGCAAAAGAACAAACCACCTGCTTTTGGACAGTTTAGGGCTTGCTCCCAAGCCAATAGAATTTTCTACAAAATCTTAAGCACAACGGCTCCTTGATTAAATACGACAAACTGAGGGCCAAGAAGTCATTTACAAATACCTAAAAGCTGTTCTTTAATATAACAGTATGGTTTTCTGAAGGGGTTGCAAAGAGGGAAGTAGTAAAAAGAATAACGAGTTCTTTGAAAATGAGGAGCTCTTTACAGGAGGCAACAAGTAAGCACTGCCCCAAAGATTCTATTAAAACCAAAACCGGAATGAGTAAGAGTAAATTTTGGATCCAGGAAGTAGGATCATTCTCTATAACCACTGAAACGTCGAACAGACCAGTGCAGTGATCAACATCAGACCCTAGATTTTAAATACATCCTTTTGGGGAGAGGAGAAGATGAAAAGCGCCAGGACTAACGTCTGTTTCACCCAACACTACACTGACCGCAGCTGCGGGCTAGCCCACCTTCCTTCCCAAACCCGCCTCTCCCGCCTCCGGGAGCCCCCTCTCCTCTTCCCGGCCACTAAGGGCCATACAGCCCCCACCCACCCTCCACTCCTCACCGACCCCGGCCCGAGACGCGTTTACTTGAGGCCTCAGCCGCCCGAAACCCGGCACCTTCGGCAACAGGGAGCCCCGGCGTCGAGAAAACGACCAGCTGCTGTCGCCAGGGGGGTAAGGTTACCGCTCAGCTCCCGCGGCTGGCCTGCGACCCGGCCACCTGCAGGGCCTGGCAGGCGCCCGAGGTTCCCCTCCTTCCCGCAGCCTGCGCCGGGGCAGAATTAGCCCGGCGGCCCCCAGGAAGGCGGGGTAGGCCAGCAGCCCCTCACGACCCCCGGCGACCTCCCACGGTTCCCGCCGACCCCGCCGGTGAGCGCCCACCCCGGTTCCCCGGCGTCCTGCGGGCGTTAGCGCCGCCCCCACAGCCACTCACCGGGGCCGGGACAGTCTTGCGTCGGACAGACCGCGCAGCGCGAAGGGGCCGGAGGAGGTGGCCAGAGGGAGAGGAAAGGGGAGCGCGCCCAGAACCGCTTTGGCCTCCTGCACCCGCCTAGGAGGGGGAAAGAGGAAAGCCTGAAGCACAACAGCTTGCGCCTCGGACCCGCCGCCGCGCGCGCACCCGCCGCCGCCGCCTCAGTCTTGGGGAAGGCCACTAAGCCTCGTGCCCGCGCACGCCGCGCGGCTCTCCCAAAAGCCCCAGTGCCCGCCCGCTCCTCCTAGCCCCGGCCCACCCGCCCACTTGCCTTCCTGCTGCGGGCTCCGCCCCGCCCCGCTCGCACGCCTGCGCCTTTTCCGGTCGCACTGGCCAATGGCAGCGCTCTCCTATTACATAAGTCCGAGAGGGCGGGGTCTGGCGGCGACAGCCGGCCTTGCAAGCTGAGAACTACGGGGTACGTCATCCGCTGTCCCGGTGCCCCGCCCCTTCCCCCCACTCTGCTCTATCTGGGCCCCTTCTGTGGGCCCGAGGATCCGCGTGATCTCGGTTCTGGTGGGTGACGTCCCGCAGCGTGTCTCACAGGTCTCGCTCACTTACTCGGGCGGCGGCCAGGCCTCAGCCCCAGTGTCATTTCTCACGCGCCTCTTGGGCCGGGGCCAGGGGAGGGGCCCGGACCGGAGCGCCGGGGCGACCTAGGTCACGGCCTGGGGAGCCCGCCAGCCGCGCACACTGCCGCTCCACTCTCAGTGGGCCGGCGGGCCGGGCGACCTTTAACAGGGCCATGCAACCATTGTTCTCTTACCCGGCGCCCTTTACCTCATTCCCACGGAAACCCCCGTTATTTGACCAGTGTGAGGTTTTCAGTGATTTGCAAGGTAGAGCCTGACAGCCTCAGTGAAAATTGCTGGCTAGGCCTCCCTGACCGGTTCAGGCTGACTGCTAACAAGATACTCGGTTGCTAAAAATTGGGAGTTGATTTTTTAGTGTGTTGTGATTTTCAGGCCACAATATTTAACTTCCAGTCTGCCTAGCGCCATAGTGATATCTGCTGACTTATCTGGAAATGGCATTTGAGACTGATTTTATTCTGCCTCTCCCCTGTCCCCTGCACACACATAGGTTTGTAGTTAGATCTAACAACAGCAGAAAAAAAAAAAAAAGAAGAAGAAGAAGAAAAGAAAAGGAAGCTTTTGCATTTGGCATTAACATTGCCCATAACCTCAGCTCTCCCAAATTTGCCGGTCAGTGCTCAGGAGACGTTATTTGAATATAAATATAGCCGAGATTGCCTGGACTGGGCTGTAGGTACCACAGAATTGTTTAAAATAGCCAGGAAGGCGTTAGCTGGTTATTGCTTTTGGGTGTCATGCAGTGTTCCGGCAAATCGGTCCTGCCTTTTCACCCCCCTTTCAGCTCCTCACCCTTCCTCCCATGCTGCAGTTTTAAGTTGCATGTTTAAATTTTATTAGTATCTCTCCAGGATTCAAATGTAAGCTCATTTCCATCAGTTTACTCAGTGCTAGCCATGTGTTAAACATCACGGGCATTGAATAAATGGATATTGTACGACTGCATGTGTCTGAAGAAAGCAGGACTTTTCTTGACATATGAAGCTATAGCTTAATCATTAATAATCGCCATAACCATAACAATTGTATTAACCTGGCTTAACAGGAGGTGGATGAGGTCCTTGGAGGGTGCAAAGAGGGGAAATCCAAAGAGCTGTGTTTGTTTAGCCATGAATGAGAGTGGACAGTGGAAAGGGACAGAAAAATCTGGCTGACAGGATATCTTTTTAGCTAGGAAATCTTACCTTTTGCCACAGCATGGATGGGCCTGGAGAGTGTTATGGTGAGTGAAATAAACCAGTCAGAGAAAGACAAATACCATATGATTTCACTTACATGTGGAATCTAATGAACAAAATAAACTAACAAAATAGAAATAGACTCTTAGATACAGAGAACAGACTGACAGCTGTCAGAGGGGTGGGGGTTGGAGACTGGGTAAAAATAGTGAAAGGATTAAGCAAAAAAACCCTCAGAGACACAGACCACAATGTGGTGATAGAAAGGGGCAAAGAGTGTTGGGGAAGGTTGAAGAGGATAAAGGGATAAATGATGATGGAAGGAGACTTGACTTTGGGTGGTGAACAGACAATATAATATGCAGATGATGTGTTATAGAATTGTACACTTGAAACCTATGTCATTTTATTAACCAGTGTCACCCCAATAAATTCAATGAAAATTTAAAAAGTTTCTAAAACTTTTGGAATTTTCTGAGTGATAGTATTTTTTGTCATTCCCAAGGATCCTCTTTTGACCACACCTGAATTTATGCTAATGAGGTACTGTATTTTGTCATGTATAATGTGCAGTTTTTGCCCAAATTTTTGAGGGAAAAATAAGGAGGTGCATTATACATAGATATAAGGATTTATAACATGGGTATAATAATCCCATGTATAATGTGCACAAAAATATGGGCACGCGTTATACATGGCAAAACATGGTAATTATGGTGGGGCCTCTAGAGGGCCTCAGGATGAGACTGGTCACGAGAAAGAACGAGTGATTAGAGTAGTAGAACTTTCATCCCCACCCAATGACCTCTGGGAAGGCTAAGGGGAGAGGGCTGAGGATTAAGCTTGAACAACATTTGATGAGTTACTGGGGAGGCAAATGGGGCATTTAAATGCTGGGAAGGTGGCCCACCCTGATCCCATGGGGCCAGAAGCTCCTGGACCTGGAATCTTTCTAGACCTTGCCCTATGTATCTTTTCATTTGACTGTTCATCGTATCCTTTATAATGTCTTTTATAACAGTTTAAACATAAGTGAATGTTTGTGTTCTGAGAGCTGCTCTAGCATATTAATTGAATGTAAGGAGGTGATCCGGGAACCTCTTATAGACAGCCGGTCAGTCAGAAGCGTAGGTAACAACTTGACCTGCACTGGGCATCTGAAGTGGGGGGAGGCCAGACCTGTGGGATCTGATGCTATCCTCAGGTGGGTAGTGTCAGAATTGAGTTAAATTGTAGGACACCCAACTGGTGCTGCAAAATTACTTGATGTTTGGAAGACCTATGTATCTGGTGTCAGAGCAAAGTAGTGTTGCAGTGAAGCATTGAGAGTAGAGGGGACACATAGGAGTGTGTATTTCCTTACACAAGAGTAGCCAGAACAATATTGAAAAGAGGAACAAAGTTGGAGGGCTCATACTCTCAATTTCAAAACTTGTTACAAAGCTACAGTATTCATAACTGTGGCACTAACATAAGAATAGACACATAGATCAGTGGGATGGAATTGAGAATCTGGAAATATATATTCACATTGATTTCAACACAGGTGCCCATAAAATTCAGTGTGGGAAGGAATAGTCTGTTCACCAAACAGTACTGGAACAACCGGATAGCCAAATGTAAAAGAATGAAATTGGACCCCTACCTCACACCCTGTACAAAAATTAATCAAAACAAATCACAGACCTGAATTTAAGTGCTAACCCGAAACTATAAAATTCGTAGAAGAAAATCTAAGAGTAAGTCTGCATGATGTTGGGTTAAGCAAAATGTTCTTAGATATGACACCAAAACAGTGACAAAAGAAATAACCCAGTTAAAAATGGGCAACAGATCTGATTGGATATATTTCTTCAAAGAAGATAAACAAATGGCCAATTTTACAATGATATGATGGCTCATCATTATAGCCATCAGGGAAATACAAATGAAAATACTGAGATTGTGCTTCACATCCACTAAGATCGCTACACTAAAAAAGACAAATAATAACAAGTGTTGGAGACGATACGGCTTAATTGGAATCCTTATGCACCGCTGTTTGCAATGTAAAGTGACGCAGCCTCTTAGGAAAACGTTCTGGCAGTTCCTGAAAAGGTTAAATATAGAGCTACAACATGACCCAGCAATTGCAATCCCAGGTCTACGTTCAAGAGAAATGAAAACACAACCACACAAAAACTTGTACCTGAGTGTTCAATACAGCATTTTGGCTCTCCGTAATAGCCAAAAAGTAGACACAGACCAGATGTTCATCCAAGGATATATTGCTAAACTCTGGTATACCCATAAAATGAAATATTCAGCCATAAGAAAAGAATGGCATTGATACATGCTGCAAAATGGATGAATCTTGAAAGAGTGTAAGAAACCAATTACAAAAAACCTCATATTGTATGATTCAATTTCCATGAAATATCCAGAATAGGCAAGTCAACAGAAGCAATGTCGGTTAGTAGTTGCCTAGGGCTGGGAGAATTGGGGAGAACTGGGAAGTGACTGGTAATGGGGATAGACTTTCTTTTCGGGGTGATGAAAAGGTTCTAATATTGATTGTGGTGGTTGCACCACTCTGTGAATGTACTGAAAACCATTGCATTGTACATTTTAAATGACTGATACTTGTAACATGTGAATTGTATCTCGATAAAGTCATATAAAAATTGATTTAGAATGATGAAAAATTGAATGTCCAATATTCTTTCCATTGCCACGCACAAATCTCCTTCTCCTCTGTTTATCCTGTCTCAATAAAGGCACTGCCA
>PVJI01025167.1:0-20863 GCA_004026765.1 Micronycteris hirsuta | reverse complement strand
TCTGATATGAGTATTGCTACCCCAGCTCTTTTTTCTTGTCCGTTTGCTTGGAAAACTTGTTTCCAGCCCTTCACTTTCAGTCTGTGTAAGTCTTTTGTCCTGAGGTGGGTCTCTTGTAGGCAGCATATGTGTGGATAGTGCTTTCTTATCCATTCAGCTAGTCTATGTCTTTTGATTGGAGCATTTAATCCATTTACGTTTAAGGTTATTAATGATAGGTACTTATTCATTGCCATTTTTTTTTGTAACTGTGTTCCTTTCTCTCTCTCTTTTCCTTCCTTTCCTTAAAGCAGTCCCTTTAGCATCTCTTGCAGAGCTGGTTTGGTGGAGGTGTATTCTTTTAGACTTCTTTTGTCTTGGAAGCTCCTTATTTGGCCATCTATCTTGATTGAGAGCCTTGCTGGGTAGAGTAGTCTTGGTTGCAGGCCTCTGGTTCTCATTACTTGGGATATTTCTTGCCATTTTCTTCTGGCTTGGAGTGTTTCCACTGAGAAATCAGCTGCTAACCTTACCGGGGCTCCTTTGTATGTTACTTCCTGTCTCTGTCTCTCTGCCTTTAAGATTCTCTCTTTGTCTTGGAATTTTGCCATTTTAATGATGATATGTCTTGAGGTGGGCCTGTTTGGGTTCCTTTTGATTGGGACTCTCTGTATTTCCTGGATTTGTGTGGCTTTTTCTCTCATCAGATTAGGGAAGTTTTCCATCATTATTTTTTTCAAACATGTTTTCTATCCCTTGCTCTTCTTCTTCTCCTTCTGGTATCCCTATTATATGAATATTATTATGTTTCATGTTGTCCTGCATTTCCCTTAATACCTCTTCATTCTTTCTGAGTCTCTTTTCCTGTTCCTGCTCTTTTTGCGTGTTTTTTTCTACCTTGTGTTACAGCTCGCTGATCCGATCCTCTGCTTCATCGAGCCTGCTTTTGATGCCTTCTATTATATTCTTCAGTTCAGATATTGTATTTTTCATTTCCTCTTGGACCTTGTGGATAGTTTCTATTTCCTTTTTCATGCTGACATAGTTTGTAGTGAGTTCATTATAGTTTCCCTGTAGTTTCTCAAAATTCTCTGCGAGCTCATCAAGCTTCTTGAACTTCCTGATAACATATGCTTTGAACTCAATATCTGAATGTTGGCTTGCCTCTGTTTCGTTTATCATTCTTTCTGGGGCTTCCTCCTTTCCTTTCATTTGGGAATTGTTTCTTTGTGTTCCCATTGTTTTTGAGACTCTTCTTGCTAGCCTCTGTTTCTTAAATTGATCTGTCAAGTTCTCTGGAGTAGCGAAGTTGATTTTTTGTCACTGCCTCTGTTTTTAGGGCTGACCCTTGTCTGGGTCTAGCTCTGTTCTCTTTTCAACTCCAGGTTTTAATGTCTCACCTGTGGATAAAGAAGAGAGGGGAAGGAAGAAGAAAAGAAAAAAAATAAAGTAAAAATATATATATAAAAATAAAAAATAAAAATAAATAAATAAATAAAAAGAGGAGAGGACTAGGAATACTAAATGAACAGAAGAAAGAAGGAATTAAAAAAATAAAGAAGGACAGACAGGAAAGAAGGTGGGGAAATCAAATAAACAAACATACAAACAAACAAACCAAAAAACTTCTTCTGGCTGGCTTTAAAAGTTTCCGGTCAGGCCTGCTCCCCTGGTCCTCCTGTCTGCGTCAGGCGTCTGATCCATTTCCCCTGTAATCTTGGTCACCAATCTTCATATATGCTGGAATACTGTTGGGTGTTCTCTCTGTTCCTCAGAAAATCAGCTGGGTGTTTCACTTGTGGGGAGGAGGGAGTGGACTCTGCACCCCCCTATCTTGCCACCTTAATATTTTTCCCTCGGTGCGCCTGTTACTTTAAGGGGCGGAACTTTAGGTGTTCACCAGGGTGGGGAAACCCATGTCGCTCTGTTGTGAGGCTGTCTTTGGGGGTGGGGTCACCCACATCGTTGTGCTATGAAGCTCTCTGTGGGGGTGGGGTATCCCACGTCACTGTGTTGTGATGCTGTGTGTGGGGGCGGGGCCTGAGAGAACAATGGCACTTGCTCCGCTCTCTGCACCTCCCCAGCTGCCCACAAGCAAGCCGATTCCCTCCTTGCTGGCTCCAGAGAGAGTGTCCAGGCCTACACAGTTCCGAGTCCCCGTGGGCCTCCCCAACGAACTCTGCTATGAGGCCAGGAGTTGCTCCTGCCTCCGCCTCAACCCCCACAGGTGTTTTCAGTTGGTGATTTGAGGCTTTATTTCCCTGCGTTGGTGGGCCTTGCAGTCTGTTCTGCTCCCCAGCTTTTCCCTCCGGTCTATCCGTGTGCTAATGAGGGACCGCCTGGTGCACCAGTCTCAGCCCTGGTCTCGCAGAGTGTGCCCGCTGAGCTTTGGCCAGGCATGCCCACTATGGGCCGCTCCAGGCGGCTGGAGCGCCACCGGCACCGCTCCACAAACCGCGTCTCCCCGAGTGCCCTCCACCTGGCTCCGCCCCGCCTACCGGTCTGGATGAACGTGTCTTCTTTAACTCCTTGGTTGTCGGTCTTCCACTCAGTTCACTTTTCTGTCAGATCTGGCTGCCCTTGCCCTCTAAATTGCTTTTTTTTCCTCTTTTGGTTGTGCAAGGAGGAACAGTGCATCCACCTACGCCGCCATCTTGGCCCTCCCTCCTCTGCATGTTCTTTAAATGAGTTACTTAGGAGAACCGCAGTGTAGTAAAACCACAATAGAGTGCCTAGAATTGACAAGCTAGGAGGGAGCAGAGAAGGGTTGTGATCTCTCAGGTTGACAAGATGCTTCTGCGAGCTATGCCAACACATTGCTCCCTTCATGAAAGGAGGGTTTGGTCAGAGAGTGCTCTGAAATCATACCTATCATGCACTAAGTGGTCCACATTAAAACATTGTTATTACAGCAATGATCAGAATTTGAAAGTAGGATCATGGATTTTATCTGTGACTCACTCCAATCTCCTAAATTTTAGTTTCTGCTTTATCCTATAACTTCAAGTTCTCTTCTTCCTCTTTCAGCACCCCAATCTGTTGCCATCAAGTCACATATTTTATGGCATTTGTACCATATTTTTCTGCAGTTATCAAAAGTGGAAAACACATTTTTAAGCTGTGAAATTAAAAGCTGACAAAGGGAAAAGCCACAACTGCAAAGTTTTAATTATTGCTATTATGACATGAATTATCAGGAAATAATCAAAACAAATTTCTGTCTAATCCAAGAAACAAGATAAAATAAGATAGTGCCAGGATTCATTAGGAAACTTGAAGTTATTCTCTCATTTCCATTGTTATAAATCTCGAGTGACATCAGAAAAGGTGCTTAGGCATCACCAAGGAAACACACCAAAGAGGGGCTGATAATGTATTTTGGTTTCTGTGTAAAGTTCATGCCTGTCTCTTTCTGTCTCACAGTCAGTCTCATAGCACTTTTTGTCTCTATAGTGCCAGAGTTTGTTGTGTATTAAAATCATGGGTACTGATATCTTATTTTCTTCAATAGATGGTAAGATCCTTGAAGGCAGTGCAAGTGTCAAATTTTACAATTACTGACTACAGGTGACCCTTGAACAGTATGAGTGTTAGGAACCAGGACTTAGCATATAACCTTTGACTTTATAGTCTGCCCTTTGCATCCACAGATTCAATTAGCTGCTGGTGAAAAACAGTATTTCCAACTGTGGTTGGGAATATAAAAACAGTTTTCCATTTGAAAGCCCTCATCTGAAGGACTGATTCTATTTATTGGAAAAAATAAAAAAAGGAAAACAGCATATAAATGGACCAGTATAGTTCAAACCTGTGTGTTTTCAAGAGTTGACTATATATAATTAGGTATTGGCTCACTATTTTTCCCTTTTTCAGTCTCCACTATATAGACTCTGTGAGGGAACCTACTACACAATACTCTCTTCTCCATCTACAGTTCAGATTGGTTGGAAAATAAGATGAAGAGTCATGAAAGAGAAAAATTGGAAGTCTCACACTGATGGAGGCTAAGGTATAAGACTGGAAGGTGTAGGTTAATATCTGAACTTAGATGGGTGTGCACCTTCCTTTTCCCTGTTTAACCTTTGGAAAGCCCTCTTGGGAGAAATTCTTCACAAAATTCACACTCAACCAGATGGCTGGTCCAGGCAACAAAGAGAGCTGATTCTACTATCCTCCCTCTGCACTGACTCTTTGAAAATTTAGCTCCTCACATTGGAGACTTTGGACCAAACCAACCAGGTAAGCCATCCTATCTGTGTGAGGAGGGGTTAGTAGTGGGGCAGGAGGCCAGGAGTGCTTGCAGTAGGGTTTTCTCATGGAAATCAAAAGCAGGAAATCCTCTTTTCCCCACAGACTATGAGTCCTACAAGTAGAGGAGTGACACCTTTGAATCTCCAAATTAAACATAGCACAGATCACAGTGCCTGGCACTGAGAGCTCCATCAAACTCCCAACAGGATGAATGGAGAAACTTGCAAATGCCAGTCTCTGAAAAATGGCAGGTGCCCCATAAATACTCACTGAATAAATAAATGCTTACATGCTTTAAGCAACAAACTGATCCTGAAAAGAATTATAATTGATTATAAAAATTTTATGATGATCATGTTCTATATCCTTTGACAACTCTTAAGAATAGCAATTAGCAGAGCTGTGCATTTGGGACCAGAAACATGAACTTTGGTCTCGGAGATTCTGATTTTGTGACTGTGGGTCCTGCTGTCTGTATGTGGGTCAAGAGCATGACCCATCAGCATCAGAAAGATCCTATGTTGCTGAAGTGGTGCAGTTTTTTGAGTCAGCTTCATTAAAAGACTGCGTGAGCTCACTTAACATTTTTTCCCAGTTAACCAACTACTTTTTATGCAAAGGTTGATGCCATAGCTGCTGACATTTGGGGACAATTTACCTTGGCTCTAAGTACCCAAAGGGCATTCTGATTTATCTTGACCAGGAGGGGAAGTTGATATAATTAATTGGCACTAATTTGATGAACTGAAGTTGTGATTGAAGACTATTATAGTTTTTTTTTAAGATTTTATTTATTTAATTTTAGAGAGGGGGGAAGGGAGAGAGACAGAGAGGGAGAGAAACAGCAATGTATGGTTGCTTTCACATGGCTCTCACTGGGGACCTGGCCTGCAACCCAGGCATGTGCCCTGACTGGGAATCGAACCGGGACCCTTTGGTTCCCAGCCCGTGCTCAATCCACTGAGCTTCACCAGCCAGGGCCTATTATAGTTTTTTTAAATTACTTTATTATTGTTCAATTACAATTGTCTGCATTTTCTCCCCTTTCCTCCCCGTACTCCATCCAAACCCACCTCCTTTCCTTGCTTCCACCCTCCCCTTTGGTTTTGTCTATGTGTCCTTCATAGTAGTTCCTGAAGACTATTGTAGTTTTTAGTGCAGCTTATTGCAAACAGGATGAGTCTTCTTTTGTGCTTTTCCCAGTATGTTTCCTCATTTCTAAAAGCTATGTGTATACACACACACACACACACACACACACACACACATACACACAATATTTCTAGAAAATGTAAATTTTAGTAGGCCATACCATTTTCCTTCCTGTGCTCCTGGATAAAAATTTCTGATGGTTAAATGAGATAATACACTTAATAGCTATTATGCTTTAGGGCGGGCCACATATAAAACCACATTCTGAAATAATACTAATTCATTTTTAGTTTTTAATTCAAATCTAGAGTTAGATACAATACTGTGTTAGGTGCGGGGTGCCAACTGCTCTCCTGGCCATATAGTGGCCAACTACATGAGGCAGAGCTGGTTTCTCCTGAAATGGAGGTATTTCTGTTGCCTAAGATAATCACTCCAAAGCTCAGGGATATGTTAAATTAACTTGTTTATAGAAGAACAAATAGAAAACAATGAAATGCAGCATGGGTTCAGTTCAAGGTTGCTGCTGTCTCAGGTGATGTTGAATAATCTTCCCAACTGCCTGTGACGCCTGTCATGTATGTGAGTCAGGAAAACTTTGGCTCGAAGTGACTGTCTTGCTGAGGGGCCAGTTTCTCTTTCTGTCTCATCCTATTGGGTATGTTTAAAATAAGCTGCTGTGTGCTGAACTGTGTCCCCCAAAAGGATATCTTAAATCCTAATCTCCATTACCTCAGAATATGACCTTATTTGGACATAGGATTATTGCAAATGTAATTAGTTAAGATGAGGTCATAATGGAATGAATAGACACTTAATCTGGTATGACTGGTGTCCTTATAGGAAAATGGTGTTAAAACACACAGGGAAAGTGCCATGTGATGATGAAGCAGAGATCTGAGTGATGTGGCAGTAAGTCAAGGAACACCAAGGACTGATGGCCCCAGCAGCACAAGGAAGGCTTCTACCCAGAGTTTCAGAGGGAGTGTGGCTCTGCTGACACCTTGATTTCATACCTCTAGCCTGCAGAACTGTGAGAGAATGAATTTCTGTTGATGTAAGCCAACTTAGTTTGTGCTACTTTGTTCCAACAGCCATATTAAATAAACACAATGTAAAGTGATCTTTGGCTCTCTTCCTTGAGATTCGAAAGGTCTAACTCTTCAGGTCCTCTTAACAATCCCATTTTACAAATCAGGAAACTTGAGAGTCAGAGATATTAAGTGTTCTTCTGAAGCATATTTGAGCCTGGGTTTGTGTGAAGCCAGAACAAACCACTCTACATGCTCCATGCCTGAGTGACTTACCAAAATTGACCTTAGGCCCCCATCTGATATGCTTCTGTGGCAAAGGCAGTCTGCTCACCCACACTGGCTTCTCCTTTAATCATATCTTTGGTGTATTTTTGAAGCTCACACACGTGATATCCTTCTCCCAAGTACCCTATTGGTAAGGTGTACTTTAAAGTTTGTTTTTGTAATAGTTGTGATGTCTGAAATCAAGCTCTTCACACTGGCCAGGACTTGGATTGCCAGGAGCCACCATCAGCAGTAGGCACACCAGATGCAGGAAGAAGGCTCAGACTCTAGGACGGCTAAAATTCTGCTTTTTGTTCTACAACTGAGCCTTCTTTGAAAAGAGTAATTCCTCTCTCCAGAAGGATCCAAGGATCAAGCTGAATAGTTAACCAGTGTTTCTGACTCCCACTTCATGGAAGTGAAGCTGAAGGTTTGGGCTTGGTTAAGACAATATTTCCTTGGACCTTTTGGGTGTTAACATAGAAAGCTCTGGTGTTTTCAGCATGGGCCACAGGAGGAGAAGGCACAATTCCTTATTCAGGCTGTTGAGAAGCTCGTAGTAGCTGGGAATGGAAGAAAAGCCTGGCTGTTTCTTGTGTTTGTGTTTTTTCCTGTATGAGTTTGTGACGGCTGCTCTAACAAGGTACTGCAGGTGGCTCACACACAGGAATTTATAGCCTCACAGTTCTGGAAGTTAGAGGTCTGAGATCAAAGTGTCCTTGGGTTATTTCTTGGCTTATACATGGCTGCTATCTCCCTGTATATTCATATGGTCTTCCCTCCATGCATATCTGTGTCCAAATTTCCTTTTCTTATAAGGTCACCTGTCATATTGGATTAAGACCCATCCCCAAGATCTCATTTTAACCTAAAAATCTCTTTAAATACCTTATCTCCAAATCTGTTCTGAGGTACTGGGTGTGAGAACCTCAACATATATATTTTAGGGGGACACAATTCAGCCCTTAAGGGTTCCTTTGACTAGAAAGGACTCCTTGAGGGCATGGATTATGTTTCACACAATTTGATGCCTCCAGAGCCTAGTATAGAACCAGTCCAAGTCAATGCACAACCTTTTGGTTGAATGAATGTGCTTTTATTCTCAAGGGAAAACAAAAAACAAAATCTGGTGTTTGCTTCTGTGTTTGCTGTCCATAGACCCTGATCCCAAACTGAAATCCACATGACATGCTGGAAATGTACCCCTGGGAAGAGGAGAATAAGCAGGAAAAAGAGACAGATATGTCAGATGGGAGAAGTATGCCGATGCATAACAATAATAGTAATGGCATATGGCTTATTGTTATTCTCGGTACAATGCTCGTTCCTGTATGATAGTTGCAAAATGAAAACATGCCCATGGATATGTTGTGAGTCTTATTTCATAATTAAGTCTTGTTTCTATCAGTTAATAGAAAACAAAGAAGACAGTCTCTCCCCTGGGAGTTGCTATCATTCTCACAGTATCTGACCAGCCCCATGCCTGCTGAATCACTCTAGGCTTCAGCGAGTCTCTCCTGCATTCTTCGGACCACCCTCTTGCTGGTTGTTCCAGTCCAGCCTGCTCCGCTGAGTTTCTGGGCTAACTTGTTCTTAGCAAGCCGCTAAGCAAACCGCTAATAAATCTAAACTAATTTTCCCCCAAAATAGATAAGAAGTAGGTACATATACTTAGGATATAGTTTATGAAAATACATTGATAACTATATGAAGAAGTGAAATTTTATTCATTTGAATTTTTCGTTTACTCATTCATGTATGCATTTGATATATGGAAAGCCCACTTACCTGCCAAATATGAAGTTAGATACTATAAGATTTTTCCTTCTTACAACATTATAACCACTCTTCCCTTTACTTGGTTTCCTTTCTGTCTAGAAGCAGGTCTTTGTAAACACTAAGTCAGTACTTCTTATACTTTTCTATGAATGAGATTCCTGAGGGAGCTTATTGAAAGAGCAGAGATCCTGCAGAGATTCCTAAGATTCTAATTTAATAGGTCTAGTGTGGGGCCTAGGACTCTGGATTTTTTTTATTTTTTTATTTTTTTAATTTATTTTTAGAGAGAGGGAAGGGAAGGAGACAGAGAGGGAGAGAAACAGCAATGTATGGTTGCCTCTCACATGGCCCTCACTGGGGACCTGGCCTGCAACCCAGGCATGTGCCCTGACTGGGAATCGAACCGGGACCCTTTGGTTCCCAGCCCACGCTCAATCCACTGAGCTACACCAGCCAGGGCGGACTCTGGATTTTTAACAAATACTCCAGAAGATTTCCATACTGGTAGGTGGTCCATGGATCAATGCCCTTTGAGAAACACTGCTCCAGGATTGGAAGTGCAGGTTGAGGGTGCTGTCCTGACATTAGCCACATTAGCACATTGCTCTCAACACTGAAGTTGGAAGTCCACAGGAAAAAGTGTGTTTGTGGTGGGACCTGTGGGGTGTGCCCATGGGGATGGAGTGTGTATCTGTGAGTTGAAGAGAGGAGAAGGATGAGGAGAATGAAAGGGGCTTCACTCAGCCTGGATTTAGCTTCCCTGTTTCTGTGTTCTTTGAGAAGTCTCTGGTTCTAATGGCCAGGCTGCATATTCCTTTCTTGGCTTTATTTTACTCCGTGTCGCTCATCAGAGTTCAAAATTAAATTGTCATAATAGAATTTGATTTTCAGCTTCTGAAAATATAATCAAGTTGCATGGCCCTTTGACTTGGGTCTTAGAGCATCATCTTACTTGTTTAAGCTAACTTGTCTGCAGTAAGATTCAAGCTGTACATGGAATTCCCACAAAGAGTTTCCTTTGCTGTTCTGAGAAGCAATCATTTTGACATTCATTATTCCCAGCTTAATTTAAAATGTTTGTTGTGAAGGGAAATGACCTTTGCTTTTATGGGGGAGTCTTTGGTTGCAATCCGAGGCTTCTGTGTACAGAATGAATATTCTTGCTCGGACAGACAGCTATTTTGGTCCCCTTCCTTTGTTGAAAACTAAATGGGAAATAAATCTATTATAACTAATGGGGTACTGTGCCACCCATGGCAAGTCATTTCAGCATATAAATTTGTTTTCTTTTACTTTCAATGTAAACATCTCTTGTAAGTCTTCTTTGATAGCATCCAAAATTGCATGTCTGATTTTTTTTTATCACCAATCACTCCTGAAAATATCTTTGCAATTTCAATGCTAACTGGAGTAGCTACTGTCCATATTCTATGCAAAGGTCTAATGGAGGAAGAGGAAAAAATATTATAGCAGTTATTACTCTTAACTTCTATTTTAAGCAGCAAAGCCCACGTTTTTTATGGAGACACAGGATATCAAACTATATCTTTTATGGCCACATCTAAACTGGGTAATAATAGAGTATCAATAAACTTCAATAACACTCAAGAAAATACTAAAGGTGAATCGCCAGTGATGTTCAATAAAGTCTACAGGTGCATTAGAATTATATGGAGCAGTGACATCCATCTGGTATTTTTCAGCGACTTCTAGTCAATTACTACATTTCATCATGTGTAATCCTCTTTTATCTCCAGTTCCTGCTGGTACAGTAATTCTCACTCTGCTACATCTGTGGCATTACTGTGAATTTTTATCGCCTACGAGTCACGGCATCCTTCCTGCCCCTGGGTGTTGTTGAACTATATCTTCTGAAAATTTAATTGCACAGTGGTATAAAATATGGAGTTAGAGACACATAGAAAATTTGTATAGTGATGGCAACATATTAAAAAATAGGCATGCTTTGAAATAAAAGATTGCATTTCAGGCAAAGTATGGATTCCTTTAGAGTATTGGACTTAGAGTTTGCAGTTTTGTTTTTAGAAGGTAAAAAGTAAACAAAAGAAAACAAAAACAAAGAAGCAAAACAAACTCTGTCCAATGGGGATGTTTTGGAAAGGAGATTTTGTACATGTTTTATATATGTGTGTAAAACATTTTGTGTGTGTGTGAAAATGTTATACACATTTTAATATACAAATTTTTATAAAGTATACAAATATTAAATGCACATGTTTATTTCTATAAATGCTATGAGACATATACCTTATATTTTGGAAAATAGATTCTATTTTTTAATAGACATTTTTTCTAGAGCAGTTTTTGATTCACAGAAATATGGGAAGTAAAAACAGAGAGTTCTCATACACCTACTGTCCTCACACACCCACAGCCTTCTTCACTATCAACATCCCCCACCAGAGTAGTATGTTCATTATAATCGAAGAACTTATTGACACCCTGTTACCACTCAAAGTCTATAGTTTATATTAGGACTCTTAATGTTGTACATTTTATATATTATGACTAATGTATAATAAGGTGTATCCATCATTACAGTATATTACAGAGTGTTTACAGTGCCCTAAAAATCCTCCACACTCCGTCTGCTCATTACTCACTCCCCACTTGAGTCTGATTTTCCTCATCCTGGGATCCTTATTCTACCATTATGCATGTGCATCCTTTCTTCCTTTTCTCTCCTCTTTTCTTTCCAATTTACCTCCATCCTCTCTCCTTCCCTCCCTCACTTCCTCCTTTCTTTTGAAAACTATTTATTGTGCATCAACTATCTGTAAGATATTGGGAATACAATGGAGAGCAACACACACATGGTACCTGTTCTCATGGAGCTTAGAGCATGATCAAGAAAATAGATTTTAAAATGTTTACAAATAAAAACAGTGACATAATTGCTGGGAATAATAAGGAAGATGCTAGAAGAAGTAACCCAAAGAGAGGACCCAATTTAGAGAATAGGAATAGCTTTGAGAAGTCATATTTAAGCTGAGATATGAAGGAAGAATTAGAGTCCACCAGGAATATAGCGTTTTAAGCCAAGGGAATATGTTCTCTTCCCCATTGGGAAGCTCCTCAAGATTTCTTTTGTTTTCTTTTAAATAAACTTTTTATTTTAGAATGGTTTAGATGTACAGATAATACAAAGATAGATTTACAAAGATAGTACAGAGATAGTGTTATTATCTTACATTACTGTAGTATATTTGTCACAAACAAAGAATCAACATTGGTACATATTGTTAATAAAGCTTCAGACATTATTCAGATTTTACCAGTCTTCCTTAATGCCTGTGCTCTGTCCTGGTTCCAGTCCAGAATACTACACTGCATTTAGACGTTGTGTCTCCTGAGCCTCCTCTGCTCTGTGACAGTTTCTGACTTGTTTTTTCAAGATGTTGGCAGTTTTGAGGAGTCAGGCGTTTTGTAGAATGTCCCTCATTTTTGGCTTTGTCTGATGTTTTTCAAGTGGTTAGATCAGGGTAATTGATATTTGGAAGGAGGATGATAGAGGTAAAGTGCCATTCTCATCACATTATATCAAGGGGACATATTACATGCTATCAACATGATTTGTCACTGCTGACATCAACCTTCATCGCCTGGCTCAGGCACTATTTACCAGGATTCTTCATTGTACCTTTTTCTGTCCCACTTTCCATTCTTTACTTGTTGGAAGCAAGTCATTAAGTGATACTCAAACCGTTCTCTTAGAGTATGGTTTTCCTGACCAACTCTAAGCTCTATGAGGACAAGTACCATGTCTGTATCCCCTCAACTCCTTGAGGGAAGAATATCTACATAAATTATTTGGAAATCTTCTGTATGGGAGATTCATCTCTTCTTCATAGTTTATTTATTTAGGCAATTATTTATATTAGTATAGATTCATTAATATTTATTTTATACATTGTGTTATAAACCAATACTACATTATTTATTTTGTTGCTCAAATTGTTCCAGCCTTGGCCATTTGGAGTCTTTGCAGGTTGGCTCTGTGTCCCTTTTACATGCTTCTATGACTTGCTTGTTTGTTTTTTAGCACTTCTGACTTTTTGGCTCATCCTGTATGATCCTTTCCCCAGCCCTTAAATCAGTGATTTCTTCAAGGAGCCCTGGTTTCTTTTGTTGGATGTGGTACCAGGTGTGCTGATTGTTACTGAGATGTCACTGCTTTTTGGCTCTCTCAGCTGAGACAGCAAGAAAATACATGTGTATGTGCTAACCTGTGTATATATGCACATCTATAAATGTTTCTAGATTTATGCATCTATATCTATATTAAGCTAAACATGAGTTCACAATGATTTTCAAGGCTTTAATCCATTACTGCATTGCTCATTGTAGCCTTCTTTTACTTGCCTTTCCATTCCATTCCATTCCATTCTGTGATATCCTGAGCTCCTAAATCATTTTTTAATTTTGTTTACACTAAGTTTCACTCTCTATGCAGTAAGCTTATGGGTTTGACAAGTGTATAGTGTCATATACCTGCTATTACTATACCATATAGATTAATTATATGACCCTAAAAATTTCCCTGTGCTTCCACTAATAAAAAACACTCCTCTCTCTTTAAATGCCTGCTAACCACTGATCTGTTTTCTGTCCTTAGAGGCTTTCCTTTTCTACAATGTCATGGATATAGCCTGTTAGACTAGTTTTATTTTTTTTTGGCAAAGCAAAATGTATTTAAGATTCATTCATGTTGTGTTATGACTTAATAGCTTGTTCCTTTTTATCACTGAATAATATTCCATTTTAGTCATGTATCACATTTTTGTTTATCCACTTACATATTGAAGGATATTTAGGTTGCTTCTAGTTTTTGGCAATTATGAATAAAGCTGCTACAATAATTGCATATATCTTAGTAGCAGGCTGTTATAACAAAGTACCATATGGGGTACAGAAATTTATGTATCACAATCTGGAGGCTGGGATTTTGAGATCAAGGAGCCAGTATTATCAGGTTCTGGGGAGGGTCCTCTTCTGAGTTATATTGCTAACTTCTCATTATGTTCTCACATGGCAGAGAGCAGAGAGGGGGAAGCAAGCTCTCTTGTGACTCTT
Organism: Micronycteris hirsuta; assembly: GCA_004026765.1. Taxonomy (NCBI): domain Eukaryota; kingdom Metazoa; phylum Chordata; class Mammalia; order Chiroptera; family Phyllostomidae; genus Micronycteris; species Micronycteris hirsuta. Next base: position 7,310 of record PVJI01025167.1, on the reverse strand, counting down.
GTAAGGGTACTAACTCTATTCCTGAGGATTCCATCCACATGAACTCATCTAATCTTAATTGCCTCCCGAAGCCCCCACTTCCTAATACTATCACATCGCAGGAGGAGAGGGTTTCAATGCACAAATACTGAGAGGACAAAAAGAAGTTCCCAAACTGTCTCCCAAAGTGAGGGTACAATTTTGAATTTCTATCAAGAATGAGTGAGAGTTTCCTGTTGTTCCACATCCTCATTAGCATTTGGGACTGCCATTATTTTTTATGTTAGCCATTGTACTAGATGTATAATATAGTATCCTCAAAAGTTTTAATCATTTTTATAGCCTCAGTGGTTTACATAGTGCATACTATTGTTGGAATTATTCAATGAATAATTAAATAGAACAGGAAACTGTGAATTTACAATTTATGTCTTACAGGTTCCTCTGTTATCGAAGGGGTGTATAGGGATTACATTTGGAAAGAGATTGTAACCTCAATCCATTACAAAGCGAAATAGAGAGTGAAGAAAATTGGGAGTCATAGGGACTGTGGTAATGTGGAAATCCCAAGAGAATCAACAGATTTTCTAAATTTTTAGGTTGAGTCATACAACCAAATTTATAGGAAATCTGTTAATTTCTAAATTTTAGTAATGAACTAAAACTTTTAAAATGCTTTGTGGGAGAGATAATCATGTTTGTAGGACAGATTTGAGCAGGGGTCTACCAGTTTTTAACCAATTTACGGTACTTTTAATTTCTTCTGCTGTGGCATCTAGGCAATGCATTCTTAATAGCCTAAGATTTTAGTCATTATTTGATTGTTATTTATTATTTGAGATTATTTTGATTTTCTCATTAAGCTTGAGATGTGGGGTTAGAACTGAGGAGGAGAGGAAAATCAATATGAGGACTTCAATAGTAGAAGGGAAACTAGAAAATATGACTTTATGTCCAGTTTACAAGCTTATGTTAAGGACCAGTATTTAATGGTTAATTATTTGAATGTTTTTGATTGTGAGAACATCAAGTTAGGAAGTTGCCTGGATCAGTCAGCTTCATCTTGGAATGTAGATATTTTATTTAACTCATTGACTCTCAGAACTTTAAGTCTCTTTTTTTTCTCCATAGTGGGGTTTTGTGGGAGAAAAGAATCAAGGAGGCCACCAAAGTGGGGCTAGCCATTTCATTTGTCTATTTTGTTCATTGTCTTTGGACACTTTTTTCCCCCGGTGAGGAATAAAATATGAACACATTTTATAATTTATGGGGAGAGAAGAAATTATATGTTACATGTAACAATCTGGTAAATATTTATGAATTTTATGCTTCTTAATATGAAGGTGTGAAAATAACTAAACTTCTGATTACATATTAGTGATTGCTATACATCTGGAGAAGACAAGAAATACACAGTTCTAAATGAGTTCTCTGTCTGCACAGAGATGTTTGTTGAGTTGTCTCTCCTCTTGGACATACTTGACTCTCTTCCATTTCATTACTGTTTTAGTAAACCTGAAGCTGTGTTTCAACAGAACCAATAAGCTCTGTAATCAAAGATGACTTGGTACATGGTAAAATGGTTTCTACATTCTGTGTAGAACGGACAACAAACAGGAATAATACCCCCTTTTTTATTTTAATTAGAATTGGAAGGCCCCCCAGGCTGATTAACTCAATCAGAAAGTGCACCCCGCAGAAGCCACATTCTGACCCTCCCATGGACCAGTTAATTTTGTTTAGTTCAGTAACCACAGTATGTGTCTCCAGCTCAGCACAGTTATCTAGAGAACATGTCCCCTTAATCATTAAGGAAATGGAATGTCTGAGTGTGAGTGCATCTGCACTCTGCCAAAATGACTTCCAGTGCAAGCTCTACTGATGTTTGTGGTCAGCACCATTATATCAATAGCCAGAGAAAAGAACACCATATGGAGAGAATCCTACTTGTTATATGTGTGATAATGACCTTCCTTGACCATTCAGAACCTCAGCTTTCTTACTAAGAGTTGGCTATCAGGATTTAATAATATTATCTCCTTGAAAACTCTAAAATACAAAGACTTATACAAATCCAAAACAGGACTGTTAACTGTGTTTCTTCTCTGTGGAAAATAATCTCTTGTCATGACCACAACTTTATATGGAAAAATCTGCATTCTATTTATTTCAAGAAATAATATTTTGATCTCATTCCTGCTCAATGCTATGACCAAGTAGAGGTATTCAAAAGTTCCCTTTGAACAGAAATCCATGCTTATCTACTAATTCTCCACTCCAGAGTTATTCAGACCTAAGGCCCCATGTGCAGCCCCTGCTTCTGGTGTGGCAGGAGAGGGTCATGTGAGTGGACATGTTCAGGCTCTTCCAACCTGCTCAACTCCAATGAGAAAGCTGCACCTTCTCTTTCCTCTCTCTACTGCTTGCCTCAATGAGTGCATCCAAGTCTGTATCATTAAACACTATTCCTATATTGAGGACTCTTGAATCTTTATCTTTAGCACTACTGCCTCGCACAACTTGCAGACCCTTCTTTATGACTGCACATGTTCCATCTCCCTTATATGTGGAATAAGCATCTCAAAACTAACGTGCCCTAACTTAACTTGTTATTTCCCAACCTGCTCTGTAATACCAGTTCTTCCTGCCATTAGTGGCAAATCCAGTCACTCAGTCATTCATATGAGACATCCTAGTGTTTTTCTTCTTAAAGAAAAGAATTATTGAGAGGTTCTCTCTTTGCCACATCTTTTGCGAGGAAGAAAACCATTCTCAGCAATCAAACTGTCAACATTCCAGACCATATCGACACCACTCTGAAGAGACACACAGTTATTGTGAAGGGCCCCAGACGCACCTTGTGGAGGGTTTTCAATCACATCAGTGTATATTCAGTCCTTGGAAAGGAAAAGAACAGGCTCTGGGTTGACAGACAATGGGGAAATAGAAGGGAACTGTCCACTGTTCACACTATCTGCAGTCATGTTACAAGATCAGGATTGTGCATGCTCACTTCCCCACCAATGTTATTCAGGAGAATGGTTCTCTTGTTGAAATAAAAAATTTCTTGGGTGAAAAATAAATCCTCAGGGTTTGGATAGGTCAGCTGTTTCTTTTTCAGTATCTGAAGCCCAGAAAGATGTGTTAAATCTGGAAGGAAATAACATTGAATTTGTATCAAATTCATCAGCTTTTATTTAGCAAACAACAACAGTTAAAAGCAAGGATCTCTATTTATGGGATGGTATCTATGTTTCTTAAAAAGGAATAGTTTAGGAAGCTAAGGTGTCTAGCTATAAAATCAGCAAGATGCTGGATGATTCTTCAAACTCATTTGTAATATCTTAAAGATGCATCAAAAGCTGTATATTGAAAAATAAAATAAAAAGTACTCAGATATTTTTTAAAGATGGTAAAGTACACTTTATTAAGGGGACTGGTGTTTGTTGTTGGGGAGAGAGATTGGGCTCAACTTTGAATACAACAAGGAGTAGTGGGAATCTATAGCCAAGCAACTGGATGGGGGTCAGTTGATGGAAATTTACTACAAGAAACATCCAGGCCAGGGAAATTCATGCTATGCTAACTCAACAGGATTCTTGCTGAAGTCAGGCCAGGGTGTTAAGCTATTATCTTAGTTCAGGCTACTATAACAAAGTACCACAGACTGAGTGAGTTATAAACAACAGAAATTTATTTCTCATAGTTCTGGAAGCTGGAAGTGTCAGATCAGGGTGTCCCCAAGGTCAGTTTTTGCTGAGAGCCCTCTTTGAGTTTGCAGATTTACAACTCTTGAATGGACATGATGGAAACATGATGGAAACCTGATGGAAAGAGGCAAGAGAGAGAGGAAGCAAACTCTTGATGCTTATAATGTCATGAATCCCATTCATGAGTATTCTACCTTCACATCTTCATTATATCTCAAAGGCCCAATTCCCTAATACCATCATATTGGGGATTAGATTTCAACATATGTATATTGGGAGGGACACAAACATTCAGTCCATAACAGATGTCAAGGATGGAAAATGAGAAATTTGATTAGATTTTTTTGTAAACTGACCCAGTAGGTACCTTGCTAAAACTGGACTCAGTGGTCCAGGAAAGAGCCTAAGTATGGAGTTTTGAGGACTTAGAGGATCCTGCGTAGAGTTAGGTAAAAGAAACCCTTTGTCATCTTTTCTTTTGCTCATACCACAGTCTGGTTTTCCAGAAAACTTTATTTTTGGCTCTACCTCCAAAATACATCCAACATTTGACCACTATTTACCACCCCTGTCACTATGCCGATCCAAGCCACTATTGTGGTGCATAGCCTTCTGCTTTTGCCTTCACTTTTCTTTAGACTTTTTAACACTGAACCAGAGTGACCCTGCTTAAACCCAAGTCAGAGTGCTTCTCTTCTCTGATCAAAACCATCCAATGGCTCCCAACTCACTCGGTGCAAAAGCCAAGGTCCTCATTCTAACCCATGCAGCCCTTTGTGACTTGAACCTCATAACCTCACTAACTTCGCAGCCCACTGCCCTTCTTCTCTCTCACACCACTCCAGCCACACTGCCCTCTTTGCTGTCCTATAAACACCCAAAGATAGCTTTTATTGTTCTTATTGCCTTTCTACTCCCACCAGGATATACATTCCATGGCATTATTATCCATTTGTGTTCTTCAGAACCCCTGGACAATGACTCATATTGAATAGGCAGGCACTGACTCTCTCTTTTTTTTTTATGTTTCCTATTTTATTTATTTTTATTTTTTAAATATATTTGATTGATTATGCTATTACAGTTGTCCCATTTTCCCCCATTTATTCCCCTCTGCCCCACACCCTCCCCATTCCCCGCCCTTTAGTTTTTGTCCATGGGTCATACACATAAGTTCTTTGGCTTCTATATTTCTTATACTACTCTTAACCTCCCCCTGTCTGTTTTCTACCTACTCTTTATGCTACTTTTTCTCTGTATTTTTTCCTCTCTCCCCCTCCCACTCCCCTGTTGATAACCTTCATACCTTATATAAATCCCTTTAACATTTCATATAATAAAGGCTGTGTGATGATGAACTCCTTGAACTTGACCTTATCTGAGAAGCGCTTTATCTGCCCTTCCACTTTAAATGAAACTTTTGATAGATAGAGTATTCTTGGATATAGGTCCTTGCCTTTCATGACTTGGAATACTTCTTTCCAACCCCTTCTTGCCTGCAAGGTCTCTTTTGAGAAATCAGCTGACAGTCTTATGGGAATTCCTTTGTAGGTAACTGTCCGCTTTTCTCTTGCTGCTTCTGAGATTCTCTCCTTATTTTTAATCTTGGGTAATGTAATTATAATGTGCCTTGGTGTGTTCCTCTTTGGGTTCCACTTCTTTGGGACTCTCTGAGCTTCCTAGACTTCCTGGAAGTCTATTTCCTTCACCAGACTGGGGAAATTCTCCTTCATTATTTGTTCAAATAAATGTTCAGTCCCTTGGTTTTCCTCTTCTCCTTCTGGCATCCCTATGATCCAGATGTTGGGCCATTTACAGATGTCTTAGAGGTTCCTAAGCCTCTCCTCATTTTTTTGAATTCTTGTTTCTTCCTTCTGGTTCACACCATTGATTTGAGTCCCAGTTTCCTTCTCTTCCCTATTGGTTCCCTGCACATTTCCCCTCATTTTCTTTAGTGTATCCTTCATTTGTTCATTTATTTTCATCCAACTTTCTTCCAATTTCGTGAGCATCCTGATTACCAGTGTTTTGAACTGTGCATCTGATAGGTTGGCTATCTCCTTGTGCCTTAGTTATAATTTTTCTGGAGCTCTGTTCTATTCTTTCATTTGGGCCATTTTTTTTCTTGGTTCGCCTGTTACTTTAAGGGGCAGAGCCTTAGGTGTTCACCCGTGCTGGGCAACCTATGTTGTTGTGTTGTGATGCTTCCTTTGAGGGCAGGGCTTGGGAGGGAGCAATGGTGCTTGCTCCTGTGATGGTGGGCCACGTGGTCTGCTTCGCTCCCCAGCTCCTTCTCCCAGTCTATCTGCACACAAAAGAGGGACTGCCCGGTTCACCAGTCTTGGCCCTACTGGTTCCCACGGGCTTCTCTGGGTGCGCCAGCCTCAGGCTTTGCTGATGCGCAGGCCACATTTTGGCCAGGCAGGCCCACAGTGAGTCTTCCAGGCGAACTGCCATCTAGCTGGACGCACTCTCCTCCCAGCTCTGCCCCGCTTACCAGTCTGGTTGAACATGTCCTCTCTAACTTCTTGGCTGTCAGACTTCCACTCAGTTTGATTCTCTGTCCGTTCTGGTTGTTTGTTTTGCTTTTTAACTTGTTTTTCCTCTTTGGTTGTGGGTGGAGGCACAGTGTGTCCACCTATGCCTCCATCTTGGCTGGAAGTCTAAGTTTCCTATTTTAAAGTGACATCAATTATCTCTGGCAGTTCTCTCTTCTCCATTCTCTGCAGCTGAATATTTCACTCACTTAGTCACTCCAATGAAGGAGGAGCGGCAGCGCCTGCGAGTGCTGGTCAATCTGACCAGGGGCAGCTGGACACGGGGGCAGCCTGTCCGTCAAGAGTCCTGCAGGTCCAATCTCTGGGAAACAGGCTGAGTGCCGACACCCAGGTATCGCCAGCACAATCCCGCCAGCTCAGGCATCTGGCTGGAAGTCAACTCCATTGACTCTTTCTTGAGCAAACAAATAAATTAATTTTCAGCTTGGAAAATATGTTTAAAGATGCAAGTTAAAAACTTAAAGGTAGCTATTTAAAGAATAGGAGAAATACATGTAATTTACAAGCAATTGAGGAGAAAATTGGAATAAAGAAAATTTTACCAACAAGAGATTGGAGAAAAAAGTAAAAAAGGCACACATTAAAAAAACAACAACAAGATAGCAGAAATGAAAAACATGTCAGGAATCACAATCTATGTGAATGAAACAGACTCTCAGAATTGAATTTTAAAATCCAGTTATGAGCTGTTAACAAGAGGCAAATATAAAACCAAATAATGCAGAACATTTGAAAATAAAGAGAAGGAAATTATATGCCAAGCAAATGTTAATAAAAAGAAAGCAGGAGCAACAATGTTAAATTGACATAATATAATAATGGTAAAAGCATTGAAAGGGAAAAAGATGTATTACCTTAATAAAACACCTACCAAGAAGATAGAAGAATCATAGAGCAATTTACAATTTTCATCATACCTTTGAAATATAAATGAAGCAAAAGAATACATTGAAAATCTGCATTTATTGAGAGATTTGTAACATTCCTTTCTCAGAAACTGGCAGATCAAATAGATGAAAACTGAGGACACATGTGGCAGTGATTTCCACACGCGTGTAAACAC
>PVJI01025166.1:0-20977 GCA_004026765.1 Micronycteris hirsuta | reverse complement strand
TTAAGTTATTAATTCTCCAATAGATCCAGGAAGAGAAAAAATAGAATAAGTTCATCTTTATTAGTTGGAGATAATAATAATATGATAGCTATAATTTATCCTACACTTATATGTGCCAGTGTGCTAAGCAATTTTCATTCATTACTTAAATTAATCCTCATAACATCATTAAGACATAAGAATAATTCTTATTGTACCACAAGAGTCTGACACTAAAGACTTAGAAATATTCTGCCAAATAAGTTGGCAGAATTAAAGCGAGAAAAGTCACCCATGTTAGCAGTAGATGTTGGAAAATGTACACATACAAACTCACATTGTGGGTGGGATGTTAGATTGGTAAAAACTATTTTATTAAGTTATCTCTAGTATATATCAAGGGTCAGAAAGGTGTTTTATATTGTGTGATAATATATGTAAGCCTAGGAACATGGTCTAAAGGAATAACCCGGGCTATAGGACAAAAACAAAACAAACAAACAAAAAACCCCAAATACCTAGGATTAATGACATTAATTTGAGCAGTAGCCATAATATTTTATTTATTCTATAATATTTCATCATAGTTAATATTTATCAATACTTATTTAACAGTTTAAATTATTGAACAATATGTAATATTTAACAATTATTGTTACATAAAATAAAGTATAGCTGTGTGACTTTATATTAAATGCAATATGCTAATTATACATATATGCATATGTATATATGAATGTATACACATGTATATAAAATTATTACAGCTCCGCATGTGTATATTCCCTTACTAAAACTATGTTCAAGGAGCCCTGGCTGGTGTAGCTCAGTGGATTGAGCGCAGGCTGGGAACCAAAGGGTCCCGGTTCGATTCCCAGTCAGGGCACATGCCTGGGTTGCAGGCCAGGTCCCCAGTGAGGGTCATGTGAGAGGCAACCATACATTGCTGTTTCTCTCTCTCTCTTTCCCCCTCCCTTCCCCTCTCTCTATAAATAAAATATTAAAAAAAGAAAAGCAAAAAATTAAAAATAAACAAATAAATAAAACTATGTTCAAGGCATGATGCACAGACAAGGTTGCGAATGGTCAAAACTTTAATTTCTAACACTTAGCATCACTTGGATTACGTTACTACAACAGTCACCGGCTTATAGAGCCCGAATGAAACTGTGCCATGTGCCTAGATTCACGCATTTCTTTTTCCTAGGATGGCCTTCCTACCCTTCCTATCCTGAGCTATCCCAACTTATTCTTTAAGATAAAACCCAGGAATTATGTTTTCTGAGAATCTTTCTCTACCCCCTTTCCACAAACACCTAATCATTCTGTCCCGGAGTCTGACATTTTGCTCTAAAATGGTCTCTTTGTAGGAGACTGCCAACTCTACTGTGGCCCGCTGTGAACTCAGAGGCTGTTCCACTTCTCCTTCATATTTCCAGGATCTAACAAGTTCTGAATGTGCAGGAGCCTCATAATCCGCTTGTCAAAAATTGAACCTATATGATGTGAACTGCAAGTAGTGCTTGTGTTAAAATAATACGTTTAAAGTAGAATGATTTTCTTTGTTTAATTTCTAATAGGTTTATACTGTGGTTATATTGTTTTCATAATGATCAAAATACAGGCACTTAAACGGATTAATGTCTATCTGTAATTGCATCAATGCCATTCCTCACTCAGCAAATTTTAGAAATACCTAGAGAAATAATTATGATATATCTGATGACAACCTGGAACATTTATTTGAAATCTGGGGTCAAATTTGAAGAAAACCTTCATTAAAAAGAAATGGTGCTTGTCTGTAGAAATCAACTTTATGTCATTGAAAAATACGGTAAGTAATGAAAACTGCAAGTAATTTAGACAAACCTGAGCTATAAGCATTGTTGCAAAACTCAGTATGAAAAACTGAGGATAAAGTGACTCAGCCAGTTAGGACAGCGAGGTGCCCTAAAACAATGAAAAACAAAAGAAGGAAGTAATTGTGGATGACATGAAATGTACAGACATCCCAAACATTGACCTAGGAAGATGTTCTTTCATAATCACCTGTGTTCATCCTGCACCCACCGTAGACAGGCAATACCATTTCCATTCCTTGTGGTTGTGATGTCTGGGAAGTAAAGGAGCAGAACAAGTTAGAACAGGATCTTAAATTTCCTGAAGACACCTATTTGAGCAAGCTGATTAGATTTACAGCCCATCAACGGCAATGGATGAGTGGCTATTTTTTGGCTTGAGCGGAGACCTGATTAGGGACTGTGTACCAAACAATTGCTCACTGGGTATTAAAACAGGAGTAAAACGACAAAACCTGTGGTGGGATATTGAGCTTCTGTGAGCTTCTTGTTCAAAATACCAACTGTAAGATACCATCTGACACACTAAAAGTGATAGAGGCCAAAAAGTTTCTCTAAAAAACACTATTGTGAGACTGTAACTCCCAGAATTTCTAAGAAAAGAGAGCCGAAAAAGAAGCCCCCAAAATCACAGAACAATAGAAAATAACAAAGTTAAAGCACAGACATGATAACTAAGCACAGAGCAGAACATCTTTGACCTTAAACACATACCCAGAATCCATCAAAGGCAAATGTTACCGGGAAAAGCAATAAAAAGGATTACCTTGAGAAGAGAGAAGGAAAAGACACATATTTAGATGCCCTGTTAGAAGAGAAAACAAAGCCAGACAAGCCATGAAGAATCTGAAAATGGAAAGGGAAATCAAATCAGTGGCTTTTCTGCCTCATACATGGGCCAGCACCCAGACAGCACGCTTTGGAGTCCAGTGGAGTGAAAACAAGATCGGGCAACTTCAGCAGAAACATATCCTCTCCATTTTTTAAATAATGAAAACAGGAACAGAGGCATGACAAGGAACCAAATGGAAGGAACGCCCGGAAAATTGCCCCAGGGACAGGCAAAGAGGCAGCGAAAGGGAGTTGACTCACTGGACTGAAAATTCAGCATGATTGGACCGGGCTACATGGATCAACGGCCTGGAAGAAATGAGTCGAGAAAAATGTGACTCAGCTAATGATCACGTTTGGTCAAGCAAAAAAAAAGGGTTCTGGGCAGCTTAGGAAGAGTTGGATCTAGTTTTTGAAGTGATATAATGAGACTTTAAATCCTCAGTCATGGAACTCACCTTCTACCCGCAAGATTCTTCCCACAGCATCTTCTCCCTGGCTCCTTGGCGTGGGAGGAAGAACTTGGCTTCAAGTCTGATTTGGAATTCCATGTTCTACCCACTTCATTGTACTGAAGCCTCTGCTTTGATCGTTCCCTTCCCTAATCAGATCATTTTGCATATCTTCAGTGAAGCCAACTATAATAACCTTCTTGAGTGACATCTGTTCTGATCATCAGTTTGACTTCTAGGAGAAAATATATAGAATCTCGATGCTGGCTATCACTTTTTAAAACATTTTTATTGAATTTGTTGGGGTCTGATTGGTTAATAAATTATATAGGTTTCAGGTATACTTTGCTTTTATGTATCTATTCTATTTCTCTGATGAAGCAGTAAAGTCTTTGAGGGCAATGATCTCATCTATTTATTATTTTCCTGTTCTGTTTCACCCCTCACCCCACTGTACCCCCTGCCCTCCTATTACCCTGCTCCTTGAAGATGCCCCCCATGCTCCTGCTACCCAGCACCGCTAATCTCCTGTGTCCTTAAGCCCCCTGCCCTAACTTGAAGCACAATTCTTTACATATTAAAATAAGCTCAATAATGCCAGCATGAAAAATAGGAGAAATTGTAGCAAATAATCTTACAGGTTTATCATTTTATAACACTTTATTATAAGGGCATTTTATAGTATTCATGGCTAAAAGAATGTATGAAAGGAAATTATTTAGAGTGAGTGATATTCTCCTGCTTTATGTGTCCATGCTTGATGACACAGCTTTATTCCAGACTATGTGGTCATCTCCCTTCAAGCAACAGTATGCCTAGGAGTTGCACACATGTGTTTCAGAGCAAGACAGACCTGGGTTCCTGTTCTGCCTCTCTTTCTCAATTACCTGTCTAATTTACCTATTAAATTTAGCTGTCTAATCCTAGACTCTTTATCTCTAAAATGGAGTTATTAAAATGTCTATTTCAAAAGATTCTTGTAGGGAATAATTAATCTACCATATATAAACTTCTTACTGAAAGGTCAGGCCCACCGAATGCATTCAATAGGTACCCTTGTTCAAACTGGTGGAAGTTCCATCTGTATCTCTCTGGAGGGCTTATACCATCAGAATCTTCAGAAACGTCCTTCCTTCTGAGGAAACTGTCTCAGGTTTCTCCAAAGGCTCTTGAGGTAGTTAGAACATTTACTTGTTTTTATTACAAGATGGTACCTCTCCCTGGGGAGGAAAGTGCACTATTTTTTAAAGGTTTGATACTGATGTGAGTAAGCCAGATGACAATTTATCTTATTTCCAGAGAAGACTTTTGTTTCCTTTAGTTCCCTTCGCTGGCTTTTTAAAAGTTTCTCAGTAATTTTTTAAAGATTTTATTTATTTTTTATTTTTTTAGAGAGGGGGGAAGGGAGGGAGAAAGAGAGGGAGAGAAACAGCAATGTGTGGTTGCCTCTCACATGGCCCTCACGGGGACCTGGCCCGCAACCCAGGCATGTGCCCTGACTGGGAATCGAACCGGGACCGCTTGGTTCCCAGCCCGCGCTCAATCCACTGAGCTACACCAGCCAGGGCAAAAGTTTCTCAGTAATTTTTTAAAAGATCTTCCCGATGATAGCCTGTATGTATGACCACTCTGTCATTCACAGATTTAACATCCGCAATATTGATAACTTGAAAGTGTGGTGCACACCACTAGTTCTCACTGAGAGCTGGATTTCTGTTGCTTCCCATGCATAGATAAGTCTGAAAGCCTGCCTTCCACAATTGGGTGGGGCCTTGTCAGAACCCCCTGCCAAAAAATAACAAAAATAACACATTGCTTGCTGATGTAATGAAGAGCTCCAGGGGGCTCCCCAGCCTCTTCTCTCCTCCACCACACCTGCGGTAGACAAAGCCATGAACTCTCACGGCAGAACCACAGGATCGAGTCAGCACAGGTCATTGAGCTATTACATGGTGATCGAGTGCCTCAGAGAGTCTTCCAGGTTTTCAGTAAACTTTACATAAATGGGGAGGGTGATGGCAATGGAATACTATTGTTGTGTGAAGTCCATGAAGTTAAGATGTTTCTGTGGTTGTTATCATAGTATATTGTAACACACATGTACAAGAAAGAGTTAATTATCAGATCTGAGTTGCTTAAAACTCGCACATTCCCAGAGGAGTGTATTTTCTTGACTGTTCCGTGATGGGTGACTGTGAACTGAGCATTTGGAGTATTCTAACTGACAAGCATGTTGTGCGTATCTGGAGCTTTGAAGGGAGCTGTGCCGGTTTGTCCAGATGGTTTGTGCAAACCATGTGATATGTGGTGGACATCTGACTTCTTTTGGGTGGTCTATCGTCAGTCATGAAGGTATTATGGGCTTATGATCGTGTGCTTATGTGGTCAACCCCCAATAAAAACCTCAGACTCTTAGGCTTAAGTAAACTTCCCTAGTACCCAACGCTTCACACGTGTTACTACAGTTGACAGCAGAACAATTCAAGTGTATCTTGAGTGATTCACTGGGAGAAAAGTCTTGGGAGCTTGTTCCTGGTTTCCTCCAGGCTTTCCATTATTTGCTGATTTTGCTTTGTCTTTTCATCATGGTACACCACGACCATGAGTACAATGACCCATTAGTTCTATGAGAACTTGTAGCAAATCACTAAACATGGGGATGATTTTGGGGAACAGCAAGCCACCCCCTAACTAATACAGAAAATCATTACTAAAAGGAGGGTATTGTCATAACAAGCACCTAAAATATGTGACATTGCTGCTCTAGGTGCCTGGAAATATGGTGATTTACACTGAAATGGCAAGACATATGATAGAGTGGTCAAACTCTTGCCTGGGCTAATTTGAGAGTTAGATAATGTTGATGATAAACTTATCCTGTTGACCTGAGGATCTAGAGAAAAAGGTTGGAAAGTAGAATTTTTATTAGTGTGTTTTGAATAAAATTGGCCCAATTTTATTGGACATATCAAGAAAGTGATGAGCTCAGGAGCAAAATTGCTGTGGAACAGAATGGTAGAATTCCGCAAATTCCAGATTTTGTAATATTGGTGAAGCTGACTGCTCTTGATCCCAAACTATAACTGATGAATATAATAAAGACTTTGAATGTCAAAAGCCTGTAAAAACTCAGCTAGGCACTAATGATGAAATTAAAGGCCTTCCCACCTTTTGTTAAAATACATCAAGAGACTGGAGTGCCTTCAAACAAAAATTGAATTAAGGACTAATGCCCAATAAATTTATATCAATATTTAAATATCTTGAGGTGAAGATCAGATTTATAGTTGAGACTTTTCATCTGCTATTCCAGATAGACTCAGTAAGTTGGTAAAGAAAAGTAAGAGAAAGCACTGGAACTGAGAACCTGTAAAGAATATTTTTAAAGCAACTCCAGGTGTGGTTCCTCAGATAAGGATCTAAGCGGTTCCAATAGGTAAGAGTGTGCATTTATAGAGCTGGCCCTCTGTATTGCAGGTTCCACAGCCATCGATTCAACCAACTGTGGATGAAAAACATTCAGAAAAAAGTTACATTGTTGCTGACATGTACTATATAGACAGGCCTATGATAATTGTCTGTACTAACATAAACAAATGTTATTTTCTTGTTATTATTTCCTAAACAGCACAATGTTACAACTGTTTATATAGCATTTACATTGAATTTGCTATTATGAGTAATCTAGAGATAATTTACATTTACAGGAAGCGGTAGGTAGGTTATATGCAAATACTAGATCATTTTATATAAGGGAGTTACACATTCGAGAATTTGGGTATCTGCTGGGGGGAGGGTTCCTGGAACCAGTCCTCCACTGATGCCAAGAGATGACTATACACAGAGCATTGTGTTGCTAAATAAACTTGAGGTCTAGATTGAAAAAGCCTGTGGTTCCCTGAGACTTAAAAATGACCTTTCCATTTGTCAAAATGTTGATGATGTTCTGCTACTTCTAAAAATGTCTGAAACAATCCCTTTAACTCAGGAGTATAAAGACAATAAAAGTAAAGGAATTATTACAGATTAGTAGCAGAGCAGGGTTTGAATGCATATTCCATTATTGACGAGCTATGGAACACTAGGCAATTTAAACAGAAGTAATTATAATGCCATTTCCAAAGGCCATTGCAAGGATTAAATGCATGCAAGTGCTTAGTGTAATTTCTATCACATGGAAAGTACCCACTAAATCTTTGCATTCATTGTCAAAATAATTCTTGGCCTCCCATGTTTCTACCAGCAGGAAATGGGTTGAGAAAATGCTTTAAAGGGAACCTTTTCCAGCAGATCAAGACAAGGGCTTGTCAAGGAACAGTCCCTACCCTCAGGATAGGTGATTCACACAAGGTGCGCCCGGTGGGATTTCAGGGTTTCTAAGGACCGATAACTGCTATGGATGTCTCATTCTTCTCCTTCCAGAATGGAGATATTTGTTGCAATTATCCTAGCTTTGTTAGACCATTATATACTAAGTGTGAATGGGAAGAATTATTGTTAGAGTTCATAGGTTTCCATTCCAAAGGGAGACCATCCAGATTTGATGGAGAGACTATTGTCACATAACTCCTAATCTTTAATCTGTTGTTGGATAAGGTCTGATGATCTTCTTTGGCAAAGGGCTGTACATTTTGCAGGAAAATTGAACTTTACTATTGCAGGAGAATAAACCATAACAGAACCAGTATCTAATTTGCCTTTCCTGCCCTGCCTTACAGGAACAGTATGTCCCAGCCTCCTCCTTTCAGTGATCTGAGCCCATGTGGCTGGTGCTGGTTAATATATTTATATATATATATCACTTTCAAGCAGGGACAGTGAATGAAAATACCCTGAGAACCAATCATTCCCCACCCCCACTGGCTAATTGACACAAGTCAAAGATTGAAAGGAAATGACAGGCCATTTCCAAATAAGTTTTAAAAGATACTGTGCATATGTGTGTGTTTGTGTGTAGAGTGTATCATATAATATTAGAATATACGGGTTTGTGACTTTTTGTCATGTATGCAGATGAGTTAGCACGCGTGTGAATGTATGCCTGTGTCTGGGTGTTGTCACACGTGCACACATAAGGATGTGTAAGGAAATATATATTTAGGGTTGAAGTGAAATGTGCTTTTTTTTCAGAGCGCCTATATGGCAGAGCTTCCAGTCAGTGACTTTCTAGTTAATGGAAAAACTAAGGATAAGAGGGTGGTTCTCCTTAGACTTTTATTCAGAAGGCAGCGGTGATGAGTTACCTGAAGACCACGACACCTGTACTGCCTCTACCCGTATGAAGCTATCAGCTTCCTATCAGGATGTGACCGCACACGGTACGGTAGAGATGTTTCACTACATTAGTGAGGCCGGTGTGTTGGAGGGGGAGGACAGACGTGCATTATGTGGGGAAAATTAACAACCAGTGTCTGGAAGAGAAAGAATTGAAAGTGACGGGCCAGTTTTAAGAGGCCTTTTGTTTGGGCTTACATTTTTCACCTAGAAATGGACACAATTACTGAAAATTAGAAATGAAGCTGGGCTTTGCACAATGAAATGAGATAATTTCATGGCCAAAACAAGTGGGCTCACATTGAAAGGAAAGCCATTAAAATATACCTAAGCAGTAAGTTAATGGGGGAGAAATTCAATTTGAAAATGAGAGAACATTTTCAGATAGAAAGGGCAGGCAGTGGAACACTGTGCTTAATGAGGTACAGTAGATATATTCAAGTTTAATCTAGATAATTTTAGATAATTACAGAAAAAGCTTAGGCTAGGTTTTTGGGGGGGTTTTTTGTTTGTTTTTTGTTTTTGTTTTTTTTTTAACTCCCCTCTGCCCCCTACTGCTTGATGCCAAGTAGTTGACTGGATCAGGAAAAAAAAAAAATACAGTATCATTTTATTACACGTTGTTTTGTATAAAGTCTATTTCCCCCAAAAATAAAATTTCAGAGTTTTTCTGTAGGTGGCTAGGTACCAGTCCCATGAACAAACTGCATTGTTGTCAAATTATGCTCAAAGACTTCTGGGATTTTCATTGTTCCTGACCATTCTACTTCTGTAAAAAGGAAAAGTTTGCCTGGGCGGTTCCCTGGTTACCCCTTCTCTGTCTTCCCTCACCCACTGTGAGCCTGTGATAGGAGACGGTGCGAGGTGAACGGCCGCCTTCTGATAGTCCATGGCTGCCTCCAAGGCCACAGTGGGGTTTCCCAAGGACGAAGGCTTCTCAGCGTTACGCTGCTCTGTTTGTAGTGGTGTTTGCATTCCTTGTAATATCCTCCCCCCTGTTTCCCTCAAACCCCTACCCGGGCTTGCATTTTTCTGCAGATTTTGGCGAATGTTCATTAGTTCTTAAATAGCTGGTAAGATCTTATTTTCCCTTCACTGCCAAGACTAAGCTAATTCATCAGGGCTCTGGGGTCTACCAGGATACAGCTACAGGGTGTAGAAGGACAGGAAAGAGTGTTGTACAGGAGAGGTGTGGCCTTGCCTCCCCTGTGGGCTGAGGCTTCAGACCTGTTGGGACACTCTCGGTGCCATCAGGCAGGCGCAGGTGGGCACCTCTTAGGTGCCACGGCCCGCTCTTAACTGTTCCGTTCAGTGCTGCTAGTATTTTTATCAAGGGCTGTATGAATCAGGCTGCCTGGAGCTTAACGTGAAAGTGCTTTTCATCGGTGAAAAGCCGTTTCTTGAGGAGCATCTAAGTGTGCTGGCACACGTTAGGAGAGCTGTCCCCTCCGCCCCACCCCGACCCGGATATTCCCACTGATGTAGCAGAATCTCCACCAGCATGACACTCGGGGCCGTTCTTCGTCCTCTCCATAACACTTCCTCCGTGTGGGGCAGGGGAGCTGACCTTCAGTGAGTTTGGGAGGAGGTGATGGAGCGTATGTGGGACACCCCCTTTCTCTCTCCCTTTTGTTGGAAGTTGGCAATTTCTCTAATATTATAGGCTTTGTAGTCATGGATCCTGCTCCCTGCAGTGGTGAAGCCTGTATGTTTAAGGCTGTACCCCCACATCTGACTCACTGAGCAGGGAATCTTAAGAATGGTGAAGTCTCAAGTTACGTGTGGAAAAATTTTGAAGAAGCCAGGGCACATGGTAGCTGATCTTCATGGTTTTCCTTAATACTTGTTCACACTTTGTTTAGAATAACTTATTTGCACTTGGTAACCTCTGTTTTGTTTCTCAGCCAGGTCTGTAAGTCACTAAGACATATTTTATAAAGCTTCTAGATTTTAACTACTAACTTTTACTGGGGCTCAGGCAAGACCAATTTAAAAATTGTGTTTTTTTGTATTAACCTGCCCTTAAAATTACAATCCTTATTAGCTGATAACTATGCTTGTGAATATTGGAAATTCAAACAGACAGCCTTATCTACTAAAATATGATAGATTTTATTAATGAAAAGACAAATAGGAATTAGAGCCACTGTCAGGTTTGAATACACAATCTTCACATGTTTAGAGGTAGAAGAGAGCGAGTCAGAAATACTGGAACCACCCCTGGCTGGTGTAGCTCAGTGGACTAAGTGCAGGCTTGGAACCAAAGGGTTGCCGGTTCGATTCCCAGTCAGGGCACTTCCCTGGGTTGCAGGCCAGGTCCCCAGTGGGGGCCACGTGAGAGGCAACCACACATTGATGTTCCTCTCGATCTCTTTCTCCCTCCCTTCCCTTTTGTCTAAAAATAAATAAATAAAATCTTTTAGAAATACTGGAACCACCCCTTCTATTATTATTATTATTAATTATTCAAGAGAGTTTATAGGTGGAGTGACTTAATCTTGAGAATTAACCTGGTGTGAAAACAGTGTTGGGACATAAGAAGTAGTAGAGAAATTGAAGAACACTTTAGATGAATATGAGATAGTGTTTTAAGGAAAGTCTATATTTAGCCCTAGCTGGTGTGACTCAGTGCACTGAGTGCCAGCCTGAGAATCAAAGGGTCGCAGGTTTGATTCCCAGTCAGAGCACATGCCTGAGTTGTGGGCCAGGTCCCCAATAGGGAGCGTGTGAGAGGCAACTATACATTGATGCTTCTCTCCCTCTCTGTCTCCCTCCCTTCCCCTCTCTATAAAAATAAATAAATAAAATCTTATAAAAAAAAAGAAAAGCCTATATTAAAAATGACTGAGGAAGATCTAAGTGAACCAAGCTAAAAGAGAAAAGGTATGTAACTCAAAGAAATGCAAGGTTTTAGAGGCCATAATTCAACTGAAAGGGATACAAAAATTGTACTTAGGATACATTACACCAATTTTTAACTACTTTTAAGGTTTTGGCTGAGCAAGGAGAAAATGTTTTTATTGAAAAAGAGTGTAAAAAATGATTGATTAGGACTTGAGAAACTTAATGGAAGAATATAGTGAAGATCACAGAGATCAGACTGAAAGAATTTCCTTGGGCAGAGCTGGGACTCAGGAAACTTGAGAAATGCCATCTCAAAGCTACAGTTAAGAGATAATTAAAAACTGCCTCCTTGAATATTGTGTAATTGCAATAACAGCATATATATTATTTGGATAAATGTAATAGGGGAAGACTAGGAGTACCATTGTAAAATGCTCAAATTATTGTCAAGTGAGTCTCGAGATCAATTTATTATTATAAGTAGAGACACAGGTATTAACAATTTTTTCAAGGAAAATGTCCTGGAAATTTTATAAAATAAGAAATCTAAGGCAAGAAAAGGGTGGGTGATATGAACTAGGTGAAGACAGGCAGCTCTCAATGGGTATAATCTAGGCCTGGGCTAGATTTGGGGTTCAGAGAGGGGTAACTCTTAGATTTGATTATCCCACTCAGGAGAACAGAAGCCAAAATGTTTTGACACAACCAGAAATGAAAGTCAACGCATTTCTTACTGTAGAGGATCCCAGTAGGGCCTGAAACATGCAAGTCATATATTTATAGATAAACATACAAGATCATTCAACAGGGAAATTAAACACAGCTGTTTTTCCAACAATCTAAAGCATGAACACATTCACACAACAAGAGGGACTCCCAAAAATGTTGTAAGGGCAGCACCCAAGTTGGAAGAACAGACAGAATTAGGTTGATAGATGTTTAGGGACATCAGAAAATTGAAGACACCCAAATATGACTGAATGAGGTCAAGCGTTATTTGGAGAGCAAATAACTGGAGTTGTCCAAATTATAAATCAAAGTATTTGTCCAGTAGGATTGCCTGTCATCACTATAAACACCCCACTGTTGGGAGAAAGCAGCATTTGTGGAAATGTTTTAGACTCAGAATACAGAAAGAAAACTCAAAAATAGAAGAAGCAGATCCTTAGGTTACATGAAGAAAAGCAGGACCAATGATAGACGGTTCATTCCTCCCCATGCTGATATTTTGCTAGGGCCAGAGTATGAACAATTAAAAGAATCCTTAGAAATTTACTTCTGATGCTGTGTCCTCAACTATTGTAATAACATTTAGCTTTCTGCAGAATGAGAACATTAAACGTACTTTTCTTCCTTTTTCTCACTTTTTATTCTTTCTCTTCTACGTATTCTTCCTCCTTTCTTTGTCTTTTCTCTTTTTAAAGAAACATACAAATGTGTGACTTGGTTTCAAGGGGAAAATATGACATAGTGAGAGGGATTTTAATTTATCTTACGATTGTTTTTATACTGACCAGACAATTCCATATATTAATTTATTTTCTTTGCCTCCATTCATAATTTTACTTTGAAACATCTGATAGTAGAAAGCGATTTGTATTCAAGCTGGGCCATACCTTTATTGGAATTTCCATCAGTCTTGATGCTGTCTGTTGATCCTGTTAAGGAAGCTCTAGTAAACTGTTTTGAACAAAGGGCTTGGGATTATTGGGGTTGGAAAATAGGAAATTCTAGCATTGTCTGCAGTGTGAATGTAGAATAATTCTGGTCATTGCATATGTTGTAATCTATTTTAAGTTTTGGACTTGCAAAGTCTGTATTATCTAGTGGTCTTTCCTGGAAGATAATCAAGGAGAGTAGGTGCTATTACTGGGGAAGTGGCCTTGTGAGAGAAGAGCAGGGATGATGATCTTATTCATTGTGGACGATTAACTACATTCTCAGTTGAGCGTAAGTTTTGTGTCTAAGCCCAGTGAGTTAAGAGACAGCAAGACATGAAATATTTAGGAGAGAATACTTCCTCCCAAGCTGATGGTTACTTACATGGGATTAAAATCCCATTACTGTAGTCCCTCCTCTTTACTATTCTTACATAGAGTTGGAGTAATTTATCTTTTTGGCGCGTTGGAGAGAGGAACTGGATCTAGGTAGCCAGCTTCTTTATCCTCTTACTGAGGTACCTGCTGACCAGAGAAGACACCTGCATTTCATTGCTTGTTGCTGCACATAAAGCACAGAGAAAGCTCTATGGTGGGAGTGGTAATGCAGTTCTTGGGAATCAGTTGCATTTAGGGAATTGTCAACAGCAAGAAGTTAGAGAAAGGTCAAGGTCTCCTTTAAGAGCAGCTCTGCTCACATGGGAACAGCATGATGAATGGTTGGAAACATATTTCATCTTAGAAACATACCCCATCCTTGAAAAGCCCCACTTATAGATAATGGACTAAGAAAGAAGATCAGGGTACCCTAACTAGAAGATCAGGGGGTTGGACAATGGGAAGCTGCCGTCAGAACTCATTCTTGAAATGCATGAGACTCTAGTCATAGTCCAGGGATAACCGTAACTTATTGAAACCACCAATCTTCAGAGGAAAGTGATTTTAATAAACTTACCAGTTGTTTTCACACCAAGCCAAGGAGAGGTACTGTCTACAGAGAACTGCATGCTTATTCCAAGTATTATGTGAATTAGCACCAAGACAAACTAAATAATATTTGCATGATTTTGTTACTATGTAATCAATAAAGTAGAATTTACCATGTTTACAAATTTTAAAAAGCCATTAAACAACCCAATACAGTTATTAGGAAGTTTGACTTTTGATAGTACAAAATATATCTACTTTAATTGTGTGATTCAATAGAAGCTATGCATATTTTACATATGTTTTCATAATTTAAAATTAATACATCAGCTTGTATGGAATAGATAAATAAGTATAATTTGACTTTGAAGTCAAAATGAGAAACTTGAAATAATTTGATTCTATAACTCACCAGTTCACCAGTTTTTTTAGTAACTTATTCAAAAACTGACAAGATTAACTTGCAAGATTTTTTTTTAAATCCCTAATGATTCCTCAGTTTATAATTAATGAGCCTAAAGAAATAAACCATTTTTTGGTATCAGTAAATGTGTGAGACATTAAAATAAGAACAATCAATCATTTAATTTATCATCTCTCCCACATTATGTTTCCTAGCTCACTGATAAGCGATCTTTAAACTCAATTTTTAACAAATATGTATTGTAAAATGCACAGAATAAATCTCAGTATTTATAGAGGAGTATGTGTCAATGTCATAACTTCCCCATCCATGTCTGATTATTCTCCATCCTTAACAATATTCAATTTATTTTCCTAAAGAAATTCATTCTCAGGGGAGGTAAGAACTTCATTTTGTTCAGCAAACTTGCTGGTCAGGCATGCTATCTTTCACGTCTGATTTTTGTTTTTAGCAACCAATTCGTCCCCACACATACAATCCACAGATTAATAAGTGAAAGGGTTCACATTAATAATTGATGACACTTTTCTTATTTGCTGAAGACTGAAATTTAGTGAGCTGAGAACTTTTCCTAATCTTTTAAAGCCATATCTAGCAAAACATCTCTGAAAGTTTCATTATATTGTACTCCCATGTATGATATTCTGGAGCTATATATGTCCTGTAATCAAAATACGTTGAATAGGTTAATCAAATTTTTCCAACTTTTATTAAGTCTTCACTTTGACAAAACAGTGTAGGATATAGAATGGGAAATATGCGGGACTCTTTTTTCTCCTCAGACATTTCTTCAGGTAATAAATTCTGATTTGCTAGGATACCTGCATTAATTTATGTGTTCAGCAAATAGTTATTGAGCTCCTACTATGGGCCAGCACCATTCCAGGACCCGGACATTGAATGGCATTGGAAACATTGTTTTTGCCCTTTTTGCCCTTAAAATCCAGAAGGTAGATAGGGAATAAACAATAGATTGATATTTTAATTTGGAATAACATGAGAGTTATGTTCTTCAAAATGAAATATATCTGAAATTAAATTTCATTGTGTGCTTTTTTGTATGTGTGTATGTTCTGAATGCATAGCTAAAAAATGAATAGAAATCTGGTTTTCTCAGTAGTTAAGCAATAAAAGTAATTATTTAGCTTCCTAAAAGGACTACCTCACATGAGGAATTTCATAAACTCCTTGAAGACAATGCTACCACATTTATTTGCTTCATCAAGTATTCTCAGAACACAATAAATTATCTTAGTATATAAAGGGAAAATACTACTTCATAATTTAAAAAGTGACATTGTTTCACATTGACATAAAAAATCTGTGCAAATTAATATTATAATGCTTTCTGGAATTTTTATTAGAAATCTCTTGACCATTCATGTCCCCGCTTTTCTGGAAGATAATGTATTGTTTTTCCTCTCCCCAAACGCCACAAACCTCTCCCCACAGCTGATGTCTTTCTGTCCGATTTTCCTGAGAACATAAATGGGACTAGAAAAGACATTTCATGTGGTTCTGTAACTGCACCTGACCACCTATCTACAGCCACGCTCCAATGCTATTTCTTCTCTGGCATTATCATAACTGAACTGTATGTGCTCCTAAACAGAAGTTCATCTCCTTCCACATGAGATTGTATGGCTTGTGCCCATTCTAGGATATCGTTTCAGTATCTGTGTCCCACTAAAGTTTATCCCTCCACTGTATCTCTCCCACCAGCATGGCCATATCCTATTCTCTCACCTTTCTTTCCTGCTATTATACTTTCTTTCCTTTCCCTTTGAGCAAAACTCTTCCAGAGTGTTGCCTATATTCACCACTATTGATCTCTCCCTTCTCAGTGTTGAACCCAGTTCATTCAGGATTTCACCTGCATCTGACTTCTGAAAATTTCCTTCTCAGGGTTGCCTTGCCTCCACATTTCTAAATCAGTTGTCAAATCTCACGCCTTGTCTTACCTGGCCTATCAGTACCGTAGCATTTAACAGTGGATTACTGGCTCCTCCTGGAAACATTTTTTTCCCTCTGAATGATTTCCAGCTCACCACAACTTCCTGTTTCCATCCTTTCTCACTATGGATCTTCTGTCTCTTTGGCTGGTCCTTCCCCCCCTCTAGCCCCATTTAAACTTGAATGATCAGTCTGCCTACTGACTTGCTTCATTCTTTATATTCGCTGCCTTGGTAATCATTTCCAGATACATAATGTTGAATACTTTCTCCTCACTGATGACTCCCAAGTATATTTTTCCAGCCTAGACCGTACCTGTGAACTTCAGACTAATATATGCAACTGCCTACTTCACATTGCACATGGATTCATAACTAGCATTTCAAATTCACGTGACAAGAAGCTAAATTTCAAACTGCCCTCTCCTCCATGAAAAATAAAGGCTCTTCTGCAGCATTTCACACTAATTGAGAACAACCTTGTGTGTTCATTTATTCAGAATAACCTTAGAATTATTCTTTAATATACCCTTTTTTTTTCCTCACCACATGCATTCCAACAACAAATCTATTATTTCTCCTCTCAAAATATATCCAGAATTCAAGCACCTTGCAAAACACCGACTATCCACCCTGACCAAGCTACCATCATCTTATACTTGATAAGGCCGACTGTTTGCCAATATAGTACATTTCTACTAGCAATGTGTTCTACATTCTCACCACATTTGGCATTGTCAGTCTTTTGTAGTAGATACGCAGTGACATTTTATTTTGATTTTAATTTGCATTTCTCTGGTTACTAATGAGTCTTCACACATTTTCATAATAGCCATTTGGATATCTTCTTTTGTTGGAGTTCCTATTTAAACATCTTGGCTACATTTCAATAGTGTGTTTTTTACTTATTGATTCGAAGACTTTTTTATATATCTTGGATATAAAACTCTTATCACATTAGTTGTAAACATGATTTCCTACTCATTGACTTGATTTTTTTTGTTCTTTTATTTGTAGCTTTCAATGAAGAGCAGTTATTCATTTTGGTAGTCAAATTGATCAGTCTTTCCTTTATGGTTAGTGGTTTTCAATTTCCTTGTATTTTTTTCCCTGCCTCAAGGTCATAAAAATGTGCTTCTAAATGATCTTCTGAAATGTTTGATCTTCACATATGGATATACAACCTCCGACAATTTGAAATGTTTGCACTGTGACAAGGGGTACAAACAACTTAGGTTTTCATATGGATATCCAATTTCTCCTTGGGAAAATAGTTCTTTTCCCACTGGTCTACAGGACCACCTCTAAAATGTGTCATATTAAGATACAGTGATTTTTTCCCCTTGGACTTCCTGTTGAGGGTATTAAATTATGATGAAAGGTCTTCTAAGTCAGATAAAAAAGCAGAGAAGTCGTAAACATATTGATAAATTTGACTAGATATTATTAAAATAAACATTTTAGAAGTCCTGACCCAATATAAACATCAAAGTTAAAATCAACAAAGAAACAAACTGAGGAAAATATGCTCGTCATATGTAAGGTGTAAGTGCTTTTGTGAATTGGTATGAAAATGACGAGTGATCTAACAGTAAAACAGGGAGAGGAGACAGATGTAGAGAGTTCACTGGAAAATCAGTGCAAGTGGTGCATGAACATATAGATACTTTTACTTGTTCAATTATTAAAAATTAAATTAAAAGCAATAATTAAATGTAACCTTATCAGAATAGCAAGTGCTAAAATATTCCGTTACTAGAGATGAATGAGAACTGGTCTTTCATATTCTATTGGCAGAAATAAAAATATATTATGCCTTTTAAAATATACATCTGCACTGGCCTGGGTTTCCGTTTGTGCATGTACTCACCAACTCATTTAGTTCTCACAAAACCCTATGAAGCCAGTATAATTATTATCTCATTTTTCAAATAAGGAAACTAAAGCAAATTAGAGGTAAAGTGGCTTGCCTGAGACCAAAGCTAACTCTAAAAATGGAAGAGCTCAAATTTGATTCTAGATAGTCTGACTCCAGACTTCAAAATATTAACCAAATTTCACTGCCTTTCCATGAATGTGTGAAGATGTTCCGAGGTCTATTAACACGGGTTAGATGTCAGCCGATGCTACACAATATAGACTTTTCACAATGTTTCTTTGTGAAATGGAATACAAAGCAGCCCTGAAGAAAATCATACTGTAAATCTTAAGTGCTGATTAAAAGATACATGAGAACATGGTGATATTGGTTATCCTTTGGTGTATTCTGGAAATCTGGAGTCAAACTTATTTTTTATTCTCCTACGCTCTTGTATGGCTTTAATGTTTTTAGCATAGGCAATTAATACAATTGTGTATGTGTGTATATATATTGTTCCCCAAAATAACCAGTATAGTAATCCAAAACCTGTCTCCGTAGTGGGAAAATGTGTTGAAAACCGATCGTTAACTCTGTCTGGACCTTGTCCGCCCGAAGGCCTGTGTGAGATGGGAGTGCTTTGTAAAGAAAACTTTAATCATCTTTGCCCACCATCAGTGTGGACTCCGGGGCACTGTGCCTTAGAGCAGGTTTGGTATCAACATTCACTTGGGCTTTGTCCTTCAGTTATTTATTAAGAGAAAAATATGAATGTAATCGTGTCTATGACGTTGGGGAGGCCGTCTGAGGTGGCGCTAAGCAGTGGGACTTCCTGCCGGGCTCTGTTCTGCCTTCCGAACACCCTAATAGTTCATTTCTCAGAGGAAATGTCAAGCTGCTGCTGCTGTCAGCGTAGCAGATGCTCTGCTGACGTCTTTGGGGAACGGTGTCAAGTGACTGGAAAATGGATGTCAGAAATGATGTGAAATTTTTACTCTCATCATTCAATTTTATGATTCTTAGGAGGTGGTATTTATTCACCTCGCCCAGGCTTCGGTGTTGAGACTGGCCTGGGGAGGCCCCACCAGGTGACTCCTGAGGTACCAGAGGCTTGGGGTTCCTGCTGCCTCTTTCGCAGGGTGTTCTCTGCAATCATGAAGAAGAATGTGTCTATTGAATTTGCTTACCGTTGTGAAAGTTTCCCCTCTTAACTGACAACTTTCTTTCCACGTGTGCCTTAAAAATATTCTACACTTGTATCTGTTGTCTTGTTTAGTGTTTCCTATTTTTTCTAAAAGGCTTTTCTTAAGACCTCACATAAGCAATAAAAATACAGAAATGTTAATGTTTCTCCATGCTTTCTCTAAAAATCTTACATATTTTTTTAGCATAGAAAATTACTTTTGACCAGGTATTTCCAAAAACTGAATCCTTCTCTTATAATTTTACATGGCTGATGATTTGAAAAGTTTTCACAGAATAGTTTCTGGCACTGTACAATTTCAATATTGTCTTTCTTCCATTGCTCTCATGTTTTCAGTTTCAGGAAATTTAGAGGACATTTATGATGGTGATGCAACCTCACCCAAATATTCATTTCCTGGTGTTCATTTCCACATCAAACCAGCTAATATTAATTTGATTAACTATGAAGTGAACCACATAATCAAGTCTGAATCAAATTAGCAGTTTAATAAATAAGATAAAATAAAAATGCTTTCTTTATAATAACAATCTCATGTTTCTGTTTAGTATTTACCTATGTGATTTCAACATAATTTTATTAATTTTTCTACTTATTGTTCATTACTCAATATTTTAGAATATTATTTAACGTAATGAGGTAAGAAATATGCAATCTCAATTAAGGAATAGAAACGACAAAATATAACCAAATGGATATAATGTAACAACAAAAAAAGACAAAATCTTAAGGGAACGAATTATTGAATAGGCTTAACAGCATATTAGAGCCTAGAATAAAATCAGTTAATTTTCAGAAAGAGCAATAAAAACTATCAAAACTAAAAAAAGAAAGAAAAAAACTCATCAAAATTTGTAAAAAAAAAATAAAATAAAACTTCCCTGTTCAGAAAAATAGGATGAATTCTGCCCCAGTGACCTGTGGGACAATTTAAAGATGGTAAACATATTGTCGAAAGAGTAAAAAGTAAAATAAAATAGTTTGGACAGAAAATATATTTGATGAAATAATAGTGGAACATTTTCCAAGTTTGATGAGACGTAGACACAAACATATAAGAAGCTCAAAGAACCCCAAGAGGTATACATGGAAGGAAAATTACATCAAACCACATCCAAATCTATCAGTTTGTTGCAAACCAATGATAAAGAACTACTCTTAAAAGCAACCAAAGAAATGGAACCCATTTCTTCTCACACACAATTTAAGCCTGAGGAAAAAAAGAATAGACTTTATACTGACTTAAGCTTCTTGAATGAAATGAACAGTTATTGAAAGGTTATGAGCCCAGAAGTGTTATAAACTAATTTATATTTTTAAGGTTCACCTTGGCTTCTAGGTTTAAAATAGAAATGGGACAGGAAATGATTAGAAATTATGACAATAAGCCAGAAGTGAGTTGATGGTGATTTGGACCAGAGGGGAAGCGATGAATGTGGTGAGCAGTGGAAAATTTTTGCATATATTTTATTTTTTAATAATTCATTTTTATTGTATTGTTCCATTGCCATTTATTCCCCAACACCCCCTCCCACCTCCACCCACCCTCTCCCCTTCCCTTGCAATCATCACACTGTGGCCATGTCTGAATTTTTTTCATTTTTTGCTTGTTCGCTCCACCCCTTGGACCTCTCCTGCAGCTGTCAGCCTACTCTCTATTTATGAGTTGGTCTCTTTTTTTTTTTTTTTTAAATTACTTTATTGTTGTTCAATTA
>PVJI01025165.1:0-20865 GCA_004026765.1 Micronycteris hirsuta | reverse complement strand
GGAGGGGGGAGGGGAGAGGCTGCAAATAACTGTAATTCAATAAAAAAATTAAAAAAAAACTATGGTACAGTTACACAATGGAATACTATGCAGCAGAGAGAAAGAAGGAGCTCCTAACAATTGTGACAGCATGGATGGAACTGGAGAGCTTTATGCTAAGTGAAATAAGCCATGAGATGAAATAAATACCATATGATCTCACCTTTAACTGGAACATAATCAACTAAAGAAAAAAGCAAGCAAAATAGAAGCAGAGACATAGAAATTAGGAACAATTTGACAGTAACCAGATGGGAGGTACGAGGGGATAATGAGTGGAAGTGTTTTCAGGAACTACTATAAAGAATACATGGACAAAACCAAGAGGGAGGATGGAAGCAAGGGAGGGAGGTGGGTTTGGTTGGGTGGGGGAAATGGTGAGGGGAAAGTGCAGATAACTGTATCTGAACAACAATAAAATAATTATTTAAAAAATCCAAATCACTGGTAAATGGGTGACATCTGACAAAAATATTGGTAAAATACAGTGCATATCAATGACAACTGTGAGAGGGTTGGACAACTTGACACCAGGAGCACTTAGTCAGAAACAATTATAAATTTCAGGTGAGTCTTGATTCAAAAAGCAACCACCATCAGAGACTGCTGGTGGCAATGTCTTTTGGAAAGGATTTTTGGTTCAAATTTGCCTGAAGCTATGAAATCCATGAATATGTTACATATGCATATCTTTCTACCTGCAGCCTCATTTCTGTGTAAGTCTCTTCAGCCAAGCTGGGGCATGTGTTAAGAGCTCAAATGTGTTTTCCAAATTAACAGTTTGGAGTCTAAAGGCCCATTACCTCATAGTGTGCCTTCATTTAGATTGAGAGTTTTTAGGGAAATAATGTTATGTGAGTTAAGCTGGGGGATTCTTAATCCAATAAAAGTGTAGCCTTTACCAAATGGTCAGGTCACAGAGAAGCATAGAGAAAACACTGGGGAACACAAAGTTTAAACACACTCACCTGCAAGGCAAGGAAAGGGTCCCCAGGAGAAAACAATCCAGCCCACAACGTGATCTCAAAATTTGAATTCCAGAACTGTAAGTTAAAAAGTATGTTGTTTAAACCCACCAACACAGCACTACATTTTGACAGCACAAGAAAACTAATATTCCTTATCAGGAGACAATTTTTATATTTTTGACAGAACTATAGACATGGAAACTGAATGTAATCAAGTCGTGTTCTAGTGGCATTGTTAGATTGTGACCCAGTGCAAAACGCTCTCCCTTGTGGGAATTCATGAAAAGAAGTGAGGTCACAGCTTCTTACCTAGGCTGTCTAGGTTTGTTATGAGAGAAGTTGCACAAAAATTGCAAAAACTTAATCACATCTGCCACTTTGTGTATAAATGATACTATTAAGTGTGATTGTGGGTATGTGTCTGAGAAGAACTGATGCAGATCCCGTGCACGCACAGAATCCATGGGTTGTGGTTGCTATGGGGAACAAATGCACACGGAGTATATAAATCCTGTGGAGAAAAAGGGGTGGCATGGCCGTTCTCTAAGTGTCCTACTGCCAGAAGCCAATCCAGCCCTGCTGTATGACACAGTAGCAGAGGGAGCTGCAGATCTGCACAGTGGACACGGCAGGAGAAAGCACCGTGCTTTCCTCTGCTTAATCATTCTATTGCTTCCTTTTCTTGGGGTCAGTATGATTTCATATAGGACTGAGACAGATGGCAATTCCACTGAGAAAATAGAGTTCTTAGGAAATTACAGAGAAAATGTTAGTCAAGCAGAAAGTACCCTCACTCCTGAATGCCCCACTAAATGGTTTAAGAGTCATCAGAAATGGGAATAGAGGAAACTCGTTGGCCTGATGCCCACACCCTCTTCTGCTCCCACCACATTAGGCAGAACTCAAGCCCAAGGATCTAGAAATGTATATAAGAAATTTGGTCAGCTCTCCATCATTTTCCATTTACTACTAGCCCTAGACCTACAGACCCCCCATTGCCCTACACAGGCATTTACCATAGAGGACATAGGTGGGTCAATATTGGAGGGTACTGGGTAGATTATTATACCCTTCCCTTTTGGAAGGCCCTCAAAAGAAGAGGACCCACCTGGTGTACTCTACCTAGAGAGGTTAAGGAAAAACGGTAGAGACAAATAATAGCTATGCACCAATATAATAGAGAACAGTTTTTTACACAATAGGCTGAAGATAATAAAGATTATTTCTTAAACAGAAAAATATCCTGAGTAGTAAGAGACAGCTGTTAACCACATAACCACAAAAGTATTCCATGTGGCCTTTACTAGGGAGCCAAAAACAGTCTCATGCTAGCCCACATGTCAGGCTTGTGGCTGGTTCAATATAACCAAGGAGTATGCCAAGCTCTAAGAAATCAAGGTGTTATATAATGCGGTCAGACGCTTTGCTGATCGATCAGCAAGATCAGAGCTAAAAGCTTGCAAAACAAAGCTTAACTGTGACACCCATCTGTTCTATATTATGTGTGTGTCATGCTTCTCCAGAACTCTTGCCCTATGAGGAAACCAATCCAAGTATAATCCCCCCATGCCACATAAGCTTGCAAAAGCATATAAAAATAAAGCACTCTAAAGCCTGGCAGAGATGCCTGGCCAAGGAGCTTGAAACTGCACCTCTCGTATCATTCTTCCGCCGAAGCTGTCTCTCCTCTGGGTACCCCTGGACCTGCTGTGGCTGGACCCCGGCAAGTGGCGCCATGAACAGGGACCATTAGGTAAGCCCCCTTGATTTCAGGACGGATAGGACTCCACCGTAGGGTGCCGTGGACCCCCTTGCTGAAGAGAGAAATAAGGCTAGTGGTGGAAAGTACAAAAACTGTAATATTGAGAAGCTATGGGCCATACTGAGTCAAAAGAAAGACGACTCTTTATAGAAATCATTCAGCATATGCTTAGTAATAAAGGATGCAAAGTTTCAACTCATAAAGTTCAAATCTTCCTGAGCTTTGTTCAGGAATGCTGTTCATGGTTCCCTGAAGAAGGAACAGTAAACTTAGACACATGGACAAAAGTAGGTGAGCAGTTAAAAATACATTATGAAAATCATGGACCAGAGGGAATGCCAGTCCAAACACTGGCCCTCTGGAATCTAACAGGAGATACATTAGATCCACAACATGAGAGTAAAATTTTTCACTAAAAGAGCCCACAGTCCCAAATCTATATGAGAAGACTCCCTTATCATCTCCAGTTAAAACTAAGTTTGATTTAGTTAAAATGTCAGGAGAGGACAGTGATCAGCTCTCCTCTGTGGATGAGGCTGATTTAAAGGAAGCCAGACAGAGATATGAGGACAATTAGGCTTTCCCTATGTCTCAAAATTCACCCTGATCTTTGAATTAACACCAAAGAATGGCAACCTTAAGTAATTTGAGAAATAGATGTTACTGTTCATTTTTTAAGCACTTAATAATCTAATCAGGCTTAAGTTTTAAAAGGCTATGCTTGTTTTGGATTATTGGAGCAATGTCTTAACCTATTCCGCAGCTTCTTGAGAATGCTGTATAATTCCCTGAATAAAGGTATTTTTTACATATATTTAAGAGAACGTTAAGGAAAATTAAAATAACATCAAGTAACAGGAAATAACATTTTAGGGCTACCATTTATAATATAAATTACAAATGTATTATTGTGCTGCCACTTTGGTTCTGAAGAGCTTGTGTTGATTAAAGGCTAAGAAAGCACACACACAGCACAGTTGTTTTTAATTCAGACGTAAAGTGTTTGTAATAAGACTAATGTGCCTTCAGCCTTTGGAGAACTAAATTTGAGAATGCTGGTTTGCTTGAATTCTATCTTTGTTTAAAAATATTTTTGCTAAACTTCTGGTAAATAGAATGAAATCTCTAACATTGTTCTGTGTAGTGTTGTTTGTGGGTCTAATGTCCGTGGTCTCCTGCTGGGTGTCGGCTGTGGCAACTTTCCTCAGACAGTAGAAAGATCAGAAAGAAACACAAGAAGGAAAAAATGTGTCTTTTAAACACTTTAAATCCTCCTTCTAGAGGTCCAGGGATTGCTTTGGCCCTGGGAGCAAGCTTCCAAGTTTAGCATTCCCCCTCCCTTCTCTCCTACCACCCTAAAGTTGCCAAGGACACCAGATATGAAAAAGCTCACTTTTGAGCACACTCCAGGAATGCTGTAATCATCAAGAATAGGGAAAAAAATTGTAGTCTGTTTGCCAGTAGGAAAAAACTGTTTCTAAAAGTTCTAAATGTATTCACAAATTTATCAATATAAAGCATGCTAATAACTTATTTTTTGTTGTCACTAAAGCTTAAGGATTTTCATTTAATCAGGAAAAAATATATAGTTTTGGTATAATTATAAATCAAAGCCTGTGTTAAACATAAAATTAAAACACAAAATTTCCATAGTCTATTAGACACAGGAACAGATGTATCTATTATTTCTAGCCAATGTTGGCCCCTGCAATAGCTATTAATTAAAACGGATATTTCTATAACTGGGATAGGGAGTGTAGCATGTTAAAAAAAAATATATATATATATGTATATGTTTATATGTGTGTGTGTGTGTATGTATAAAATCCTCTTTGTTTTTGCCAGGGTGTGACCTTTTCTTGTAAACATAAAATATAAGCGTATGATCTTCCGGGGAGAACTAGCCCTTCTCCACAGAAGACCAAGCACCATTTTAACTCAGTTACTGATCCCACGAGAAGAACTGGCTATTCTTCCCGAGGGATCAATTAGTTAATCAAGTCACAGAAGACCCTTGGTGTGTAAATATTTCACCAGAAAACCTCATCTTCATCTTTCTCACTTTCCTTACAAACTCTGAACCTAGAAAATACCAAGTCCTAAGAACAGTTAAAGTAATTAACTTTACAAGTTCATTACAGATTACAGAAACTACAAGAGACTCATCTTTCCAAGCAGACGGTGATCCACTGGCCCCTCCCCTTGCTAAAGAATCAGCAAAAATTGTAAAAACCTAAGGTCTTCAGTCATCTAGGCCATTTACTAAAAATCAAGACTAATAATAGCCTAAGTTATATTATTCAAACTGCCCAGGCTTTCTTAAAAAAGAAATATAACCCTACAGGTCAAAGAAAAAACTCACCAAGCTTTTAAAATGTTTTTAAGTAAACAATATAGGATAAATCAGGATTTAAACCCCAGGAGTTTAACCATGCTAGCAATATATATATATAATCACAAGTTTTTGATTTACAATAATAATTTAAAATCACCCATAAGCAAACACCTCGTGCAAAAACAGGCCTGCAGATAGGAAGGCCTGGCTGCACTTTGAACTTGGGGGAGAGGATATATTTGTCCCTTCACAGATCGTATGGACCACCCACCACTAAGCCCTTCAGTGCTTTGGCTTTGTGCGCAGAGACAGTGAAGCCCCCCTGGCTGCCCCAGGAAGCCGCTGGCTGCTCGTCTCCAGTCTCTCAGCTGCGTCCCTGCCCTTGGAAGACAGAGCCCTCTGGACTTGGTGCCTCCCGCATCTCCCAGCTGCTTTAGCACAGATTTTAGGAAGTTACTTTAGAGATATGCAGTAAAAATTTGATCCCTCAATCCAAGGTGAGGGAGTTTTACCAAAAGCAAGAATCATAGCAGTCTAGGTACAATGCAGGCCTGTTTCCCCATGGGAAAACCTGTCCGTGGGCATGGCTCCAGTATTCCGAACCTCGCACCCCACTGGGTTTTCTGAGTGTGGTCTGGGCTACATTCACACACCATGCAAAACAGTTGCCTATAAAGGACTGAAAGGACAATGGAGGTGACTGCTA
The DNA here is from genome assembly GCA_004026765.1 of Micronycteris hirsuta. NCBI lineage: Eukaryota > Metazoa > Chordata > Mammalia > Chiroptera > Phyllostomidae > Micronycteris > Micronycteris hirsuta. The sequence continues at coordinate 15,055 of PVJI01025165.1, read as the reverse complement.
CACAAACAACTTAGGAATAGATTTCCATGAAAACTGTAGCCAAATGAAAGATGCTTATAGCGTGCTGTGAGGTCGAAAAACATTTCATTTTCTCCAATATTCTCACAAATATGTGAGGACTGACTTTTTACACTTTCATTGAGCAGCTGGTGGTGAAGAGAATGGAGGCTCAGATTCCACTGGGAGTGGGACAGTGTGACACCTAGTGTAAGACTCTGGGAGTGTCCCAATTACTGCATAGACTAGAGTCTGGGATATGATCTGGCCCTTGCCATCTTAAGATTTGGGCTGTACAGACTTTCTGTGCCCACAATCACTTCTGACAGTTTTTGACTCTTGCAGTTCTGGTGTACCTGCACTCTGTCTAAGACACAGAGAGTTCGTACCTGTCTGTTGCTTCACCATGAGTTTCTGTGTGGAGCTTTGTAAAGATGTTGTATCCTAATCAGTCAGGTAACATCAGAGGCCTACATGGGCATTGCCACAGAAGGGACCACCACCAGAATTTGCTAAAATTTATTCCAATCAGGTACAAAGGAAAAACTACATAATCTTCTAACCCTAAAACAAACCAAAGGATACCTCAGTGATGGGAACTGCACTTCTTGGTTTCAGAAACTGTAATGCCCCCACCACCACCACCCAGGGCTAAGGCTGAGTAAAGAGACCTTGGGACCATAAGCCCCTAAGGAGACAAAGCTTATATCCCTGGCAGAGTCACTGACTCTGCCCCCTTTTATTTCACCCTACTTGGTCCCTGGCGGATGAATGGTTAGTCAATGATGGGTAAGATTCCTCAAGGGAGGGACCACCTAAGACAGTCACAGTCACAAAGGAGCCCTCAGGGAAGGACTTAGGGGGCGATAGAAAAAGGGGTGATGGACCCTCGCCCCTCCACTTTGACATAGCCTGAGTCCTCATTCTGCCTGCAAGAAGTCTCATAATATCTTGGCTGCCTTACTTCCCCTGCCTGACTTATGCCTGAAACAATGCCAGAGGGCAGTGTAGCTCTGGCCAGGAATAGACAGTTCCCCAGGGCAATCAGACTTAAGAAAGAATGCATAAAATCCTGTGAATCTGCTTGGCTATGAATGCCCTCAATATTTTCATAAGGGTCCAAATGTGAAATAACTTTGTTTCCCAAAGTTTTATAGCACTTTCGCTAACTGACCCTGACTCAGAATAAGCCCTCATAGTTCTTTGTATGTTATCTATTGTTTGATCCTTACTGCCTGACAATGATTGTTGAGCTTTACCTGTATTCCTGTGCAAATTGAACCAAATAAAAGCCCACTGAGGAACAGGTTCCTGGCCTTTCTCCTTTGAGGGATGAGCCACCTTTCTCCCCAAGCAGATGATGTCTTGGTAGACTTATTTTCATCTGCGATGGACAAGGGGCTCTGCTGGACAAAGCTCTGCCACATCTGGTGGAAGAATAGGGACCTGAGGATCCAGGCCCTGCTTCAACCAGAGGCTACGAGCCATCATCACAGATGGTATGCCTAAGAGGATGGAAATTAGTGCTTTCATCCTTTCAGGGACAGGGGCATCTCTCGGTAAGGCTCCCAGGCATGTTACAGATAAGACAAAAGGTTTCTGTCATGCCACCATTGAGCGGTTCTCTCCCCTGCACCCTCTTCCAATAATAGGAGCCTTGCTTTCTCTCTCTCAAGCATTTGTCACACCTTTTGGACAAGGGTTGAGCATTTAAAAATCACTAGGGTGCTCACCACTAGAAGACACCCCTGAAACCATAAGCTGGAACATGGACTGGGATAGAACACTAGGTTTCCCACCAACCGCAAGCAAACGTCCATGCAATGAGAGGCATGTTGTAAAAGCATTCAATGTCCCATCTCCTGTGGCATGATCCCCACCTAGGTTTAGGCTTGGGGAGGAGAAAGCAAAGACTTTCCCCTTGATCAGATTTTGTAGCGAGGTATTTATGAGTGTTTCAGCTTCTTGCTGAGCGCCAAAGAAAAGAGGCACTTCCTCCCTATGGCTCAAGAACTTGGGTGTCCCTATGTGAGTGGGGGACTTGTGGAGGTGTCTGGGGTCAAATCCCTGAGATGCGTAGGGGCCTCACAGGGAATTCCACCTCACATAATTTAACTTTTGGCTCATCCAGGGAAGCGCGATGTAAGGGTTGGTCACCCAGTTTTCCCAGCCCTTCCAGCTGGTCTAGGTGACTGGGAAGAGAAACCAAGACCCATAAGTGGGGTTGGGGTACCCATACTATCTGGCAGCCCTCACTGGCTGTCTTCCACCAGCAGCACATTGCAACTAACTACACTCTCCTCATTAGCAAGAAACAGGATACGAGGGTGCAGACAGACTGAAAACAAAACTGAAACTGGTTTCATAATTGCCACACTTACACTGGGAGGAATTTCAGAAAAGGTTATTTTATTTTTTAAGGAATTTCTTTAAAGGTTTGTACACATCCTCAATCATGGGTAATGGGCTCTCTAAGGAACCGGAGCAATATTTTAGGCAAATTCAGCGGCTTCTTCAGGTTTCGGGCTGTCGGGTTAAAAAACAGAACTTAATTAACTTACTTCATATAGTTAAAGAATACTGTCCCTGGTTTCCTGATAAGGGGTCTTTAGACTTGGAAATGTGGGAAAAGGTAGGACAGAAATTAAAGTGGTACCAGGTAAGCAACCCCCCTATTGGGCATCAGAATCTTTTTACTTGGGGAATGGTTAAGACTGCTTTGATGCCCATTCATATTCTCAACTGAGATACCAAGGCTAATGAGGCAGGGAAAATCCATGTAGTATAAGGGTGGAGGAGGTCACTTCAATCTCCTCCAGTCAGGAGGACTTAAGTCCGCTCCTTGAAAACAAGGAGATACCTTCCCTGTCTCCAATTCCTCCCTCCGCTCCTAACTGGGAGAAAACTTTAGGGATCTGGATCCCCTTATTTATTTTTCCACCCCAATGGTGGCAGCCATTCAGGGATCTTTGCCAGTAACCACTACCATGTATAAGTGTCTTAAAGACATGGGTAGGGAGGGGGACTGGTGGTCCTTTGCTTTCTTCCCTATCGTTACTTGTCAAGACAGACAAAATTTGGTGCATGAGCCTCTACCTTATGAAATGTTCAAGACTTAAAGAAAAGTATAAAGAACAATGGGCTCCAATCCCCAAACACAGTAGGATTATTAACGGCCTGACAGAAGCATTCCAAATGGCTCCCTGTGGCTGGGTTCCCTTGGCCAGGACAACTTTAACCCTCACTCAGTTTACTGTCTGGCACTCTGAGTATATGATAAGATGCCACCATCAGGCGAATGAAAATGGAAGGATAGGAAGTCTAGTCACTCATGACATGCTTTTAGGGCTAGGACAATATACTATGCCGGAGCAGCAGGCACTCATGGACCCCCAGAATTTTCCCCAATGCTCTGCCATGGCTATTCCAGCCTTCAAAACCATACCTGAAGCTAAGCCATGCAGCTCTGGGTCTTTTACTAATATTAGTCAAGGGGCCAATGAAGTGTATCTAGACTTTGTTGACAGATTACAAGAAGCAATTCAGAGACAAATTGAAAATCAGGATGTTTCAGATATACTCCTACTGCAGTTCACTTTTGACAATGCCAATAATGATTGCAAGGCATTCATTCAACCCATTCGGCTAACTACTGCCGATTTCGGTCAGTTTATAAAGGCCTGTCAAAATGTATGGACAGAACAGCAAAGGGCACCATTGCTTGCTACAGCCTTGAAAGGCAAAATTAAATGTTTCAACTGTGGCAAGGCTGGACACACTCAGAAAGAGTGTCATAGTAAAAAAAAACACAAACAAAAAAAAAACAAAAACAAAAAAAACCTCCTATAAAAGATTGCCCTCCTTGCCACAAAGGCAAACATTGGGCCAATCAATGCAGGTTCACTTATGATAAGGGTGGAAACTTACTGCCCCTACTCCAGGAAAATGAGAAGAGGAGTGCAAGCTCTGGTGTCCCAAACCACAAGAGGAGCTCCAACAGCAATTTGCTGTTATGGACCCAGGAATATGCCAGATCTCCGACCTCCATGCCACCACTAGGGGGAGTGCAGGACTGGAACTAGTCACCACCTCTGAACTCCTCTTAAAAGAACAAGATGAGGTGGTTACTGCTCCAACAGGAGTATGGAGGCCATCGCCCCTGGGACTACTAGAAGTAATTTTGGGACAGTCTTGTATGACCACGAAGAGCATCCTTGTCCAACCTGGAGTTGTTGATTCTGACTATCAAGGAGAAATAAAAATTATGCTCAGGGCACTTGGGTATTATATTATTACAGCTCAGACCTGCATTGCCCAGCTCCTCCTCATATCTTACAAGGTACCAAACACTCAAGAAGTAGTTAGGGGGGAGCATGGCTTTGGCAGTACTAATAACCAATCAATATTTTGGACTGCCTCCATTAATCTAAAACAACCTGCCTTGAAGATAAAGGTGAAAGACAGAGAACCCCATGGCCTCTTAGACACAGGAGCTGATGCGTCTCTTATTTCTAGCCAATACTGGGCCCCTGAGTGGCCATTAATTGAGACAGACATTTCTATAACTGGAATAGGGGGCATTTCTCAGCCCTGAAAAAGTAAGAAGACTCTTAAATGTTTTGGTCCAGGTGGGCAAGTTGGACGAATTCAGCCTTATGTCCTTCCTGCCCCCCTTAATATCTTGGGCAGGGACCTCCTCACTCATTGGGGAGTACAAATCACCCTGCCGCCTTTTCCTTAGTGCCCACTGTCCGGGCTTCTCCTTTGTCCCTCACTTGGCTGTCTGATACACCTGTGTGGGTTAACCAGTTGCCACTGAAAAAGGACAGGCTAAAAAAAACTTCAAGAGCTTCTACAACAATTAGAGGCAGGGCACATAGAACTGTCCAGTAGCCCATGGAATACTCCTATTTTCGTAGTTCCCAAGAAAACAGAGAAATGGAGACTTATACATGACCTTAGGAAAATTATTGAAATCTTACAACCCATGGGAGCCCTTCAGCTAGGGGTTCCAAATCCAGCGTGTATACCAAAAGAATGGCCTCTTATTGTTATTGACTTAAAAGATTGCTTCTTTACCATTCCCCTTGTGGAAAAAGACCGTGATTTACCTTCTCAGTCCCAGTACTTAATAACTCTCAACCATTAGAGAGGTTCCAATGGAAAGTCCTGCTGCAGGGCATGTTAAGTAGCCCTACCGTCTGCCAACAATTTTTTTTCATTAGGATGTTCAGCCAGTATGGACTAAGTTTCCTCAAAGTATTATTTATCATTACATAATTGACATCCTAATTGCCGCGGCCTCTCAAGAAGAGCTGAAGCAAGTTTACCTCTGTCTTGAGGACAAAGTCTCCTCAGCAGGACTAGTCATGGCCCCAGAAAAGGTTCAGCATTATCAACCTTGGCAGTATTTAGGATATGCCATATTTCACCATATGGTTAGGCCTCAAATAGCTCAGATGCAGATACCAAACCCTTTAACACTTAATGGTTTACAACAGCTCTTAGTCATCATCACCTGAATCCGTCCCAGTTTAGGGATCACCCCTGGAAAATAAGCCAACTTATTCAACGCCCTTAAAGGACATTCATACCTAAATTCTCCTAGATCCTTAAGTGATCAGGCTAGACAGGAATTAGATTTAGTTAACCAATACCTTCCTTCCAGGCAGCCCACTAGGGTAAATAGACAATTACCTGTCAGACTTTTTTGCTTCCCCACACTGGTGGAACCTACTAGCTTACTTGGACAGTTGTCACCTAATTTAGAAATGATCGAATGGTTATTTTTATCCCACCAACCCAAGTGCACTATTACTACCTATATTACTGTACTATTTCAGCTTATTACCAAAGGCCATGATGGAGTAATTCAGCTTTTTGGCCATGACCCAGATGTTTCACATGTTCCACTCACCCAACTATATCTACAACAACTTTCTAGTCAATCTTTAGAATTTCAGTGTGCAGTCGCTGATTTTGTAGGGGATTTTAATATTCATTTACCTTCTGATAAACTTCTTCAAAACCCTCCCACTCTTGCCCGGCTGGTGTAGCTCAGTGGATTGAGCACGGGCTGGGAACCAGAGGGTCCCGGTTCGATTCCCAGTCAGGGCACATGCCCGGGTTGCGGGCCAGGTCCCCAATGAGGGCCATGTGAGAGGCAACCGTACATTGCTCTTTCTCCCTCCCTTCTCCTCTCTCTGAAAATAAATAAAATCCTTTAAAAAAACCCTCCCACTCTTATTATCTGCATAGGGGAAATATTCAGCACCACTCCTATTCCTAAAGCTAGAACCATCATTATTGATGATTCAGGAAAAACAGGTAAAGCTGCTATCACCTGGAAAGAAAGGAATGAGTGGATACATTTTCTTTCTGGAGGGCACTCTTCCACCCAATGGGCAGAAATTTCAAGGCCTATTCTTGCCTTCCGGCACTGGCTGAAAGAGCCTCTTAAGTTAGTTTGTGACTCTGGTTATACTGTGTATACACTCCTTCATATAGATCAGGCTGTATTACAAGGGTCCATTGAGCCTCAATTACTAAGTCTACTACTAACCCTGCAATGTCTTTTAGATACAGGAAGCACCCCTATTTTATTACCCATATCCAATATCATTCAGGCTTGCCTGGACCTATGGCAGAGGGTAATTCTCAGTCTGATGCCCTTGCCAGCCTGGCAGATATTTTTCAATCTGCGGTGATGTCTCACCAATTTTTTTCACCAAAATAGTCATGCCCTATGTAAAGAATTTAATATTTCATGGGCCCAAGCAAAACAGATAATCAGAGAATGTCCATATTGTCAAGCGCTTTGAAAACTGCCCCCTACTCTTGGGATTAACCCTAGAGGGTTGCAACCTCAAATGATTTGTCATAAAAATGTTACTCAATATCCCCCTTTCAGAAGATTCAAAAATTTACATATATCTGTAGATACTTACTCATGTGCTCTATATGCCACTCCCCTCACCAGGGAATCAGCAAAGAATATTAGAGCTCATTGGCTCAAGGCCTTCAGCCACTTAGGCTGTCCACAAGAAATCAAGACTGATAATGGCCCAGGGTACATTGCACAACCCATCAGGCTTTCCTAGAACAATGGGGAGTTCGGCATAAAACAGGTATCCTGTGTAACCCTATGTGCCAAGCAATTGTTGAAAGAGCTCACCAGAACTCTAAAACATTATTAAACAAACAAAACGAGTGGGAGTCAGGAAACATCCCCAAGGAATTTAACCATGCTAGCAATATATACATTCAATTTTTTGAATTGTGATGATAATCTGAAGTCAACCATAGACAAACACTTTGGACAAATCAGGCCTGCAGGCCCACACCCTTTTGCCTTTTACAAAGTTGCATTAGGGGAATGAAAATGGGAGGGCCCAGTTGAGCTATTAACATGGGGAAGAGGTTATGCTTGTGTTTCAATTCCCACAGGCCCACTGTGGCTCCCGGAAAAAAGAGTGAAACCGTACCATAACAGACCCACTCCAACAACAGATATGGCTGTTTTTCAGGATTCAACAGCTCAAACAGAAAGTAGATTGGCTGGAGGAATAGATGGAGCAAATTTCCCCAAGGACCAAGGCAGAAGAATGCCACCTCCAGAAATCACAGACTCATAGAAGCAACTCCCTGGATCAACCTCAGGGAGTAATTTGGGTTGACCTAAAAACCCTTAATACAAGGGCAGAGCAGAGTATCCAGCAATTAGGAGTCAGGGATTCTCCAGAGTGAAGGAATTCATTTTCCCACGCATTGGGAAGCATAGCCCTGGGCTTTACATGCGTGATTAAAGAGCACGGACTCCACGTGTAAGATGGCCCAAGTCGGGATGGGTAGACCTATGTTAGTGGAAAATAGAATTTCCTGAAGGGGAATTTGGCTAAAATATTTCTTAAGATTTACTGCCTTGCTGAGTCCCTCCCCCCTGTATCAAAGGGCTTATGCTAATGAATGCCCAGGCTTTTTCCTGCCACAATATTTATGGTTCTTGAGTAAACAGCCCAAGCTTGCTGTTCCTCAATTTGCATATCTACCCCCTTTGATGTATCTTTCTGTATCTGTCTACCACCTAGTTTGAATCCGCGTTCTGCACATAGTTAATGAAGGTCATTCTGATGTGAATGTGTCCTGAAACAACTAATAAAAAGCCCAACTGAGCTAGGCTCAAGGCTCTATCTGATACTATAAGGGTGGGGTCACGTGGTCTCAGTCTAGCCTCTTAGTCCAGCGTGTCTCTGTGTGAGATTTATTTTTACATGCATTAAATTGCAATCGACATGAGTCCCGCGGGCCAGGATTCCCACATCAGAGAATAGGTTCCAAGCCTATTTGTCAGTTGTTTTTTCAAACTTTGCCAAGTTGGCCCTAATCTTGGGCTTGCTTGCCTGCCTTGGAGGGCTAGGCTTAGCCTCTGGAACTGATCATATATATCAAAGTCTTTTGATAAACCCATCTATGCTTAAGTTTCATACTTGATGGAATCCTGAGCCTCCTTTGTCTAGGAACTATACTGAGTGGACCTGAGGCACCTGGCTCCCTCTGGACAGACCCCTAGAGGAAAAACATCATTGGCTGTCTGCCCTGGAAGGCACTGCATATGTCTCTAACCATTTTCCTGCTTGTTTTTCCTGTGTTAACCAATACCCTCTGTTTGCCTATTGTGTCTAAGTGGTGTGCTTAATCAGCAACTAATTGTAGCACTCAACTGTCTCTGCCTGCAGTACATCTTTCCTTAGTTGGAGCAATAAGATTTAAAGGAGAAAGGCCAGGGGATAATACCAAACCTCCCAATGTTCCTTTATGTCAAATAGATGGTGGATCAATTGAACCAGTCACTTGGAAATTATGTCATGATTGAGCACCATCATTAATTAATATCACTAGCACCCCTCTAGTAGCAGAAAACTGGGGTGCAAAATGGAAGGTATATGCTATAGCTGGCTCAGCAACAGTGGACCTAATGCCCCTCCACGTGTACAATAAACTTAATTGGCACATCAAAGGAGCAGGAGCCCCTATTCTCAGAAGAAAAATTCTTAATTATACTAGCCCATGGCATACTTCTACTTGAAGGATGGGACTCCCTTTTGTTGACCATCGGACAGTATAATTTCAACTCATCTGAAGGAGAGATAATGTCTTTGGTTACATTAACATTTGGAATATTAAACATTCCTGGGTTACTGTATGTACTTCTCATCCTTATCTGTTTGTAGCCATTCCTGGTACACCTGAACTTATGTATAATGAGACTTCTACTGTATATACTTTTACTACTACCCCCTGCACTATATATACCAGCTGCTTAACCCATGCGAATGTCACTAAATTAAATCTTACCATCATATTTGTCATTCACTGGCAGGCTCAGGCTTGGATTCCTGTTAAACTTACTTGGGAGTGGGCCGATCCAGGAGGATTAAGTGCTCCGAAGAAGGCCCTTGCCCATGTCAGGACCCGCCAATTTATAGGCATGTTTATTGCCTGCATAGTTTCTGCTCTTGTAATAATTAGAGCCATGACTACTGCATCTGTAGCCCTTATTGTATCCATTCAAACTGCTCATGTGGTTGATGTTCTTCTCACTATAACTATTTAGCAAATGATTCAATGAAGTCAAATTGATCAGGAAATTCTTACTCAACTCTCTGCCACAGAATCTTCTATTGTTTGGCTTGGAAAGTAACAGGATGCTCATATCCTAAGGCAACAACTGACTTGTGATCCTGGTTTTTCTAAACTCTGTGTTACTCCCCTAAGGTGGAATTCCAGTCAACATTCCTGTGCAGATATACATCAATGCCTGCAGGGCACATTCTCTACCAATCTCAAAGGACAAATTGATTAGTTCCAGCTTGAGCTTCACCAGAAGCTCAGTGACATCAAACACCTAACTGAACAGAAAGTGTTCCAGACCCTCCATGATAATCTACAGTGGCTGAACCCTAAGAACTAGTTCGATCGACTAAATTTACGAGTTTGGGTCATGGCAGCCCTTGGATTCCTCCTTGTCTTAATCCTCATTTTTGCTTTACAATGTATATGGAGGATGTGAATTTGGGAACAGCAAATAGTAGATTTCACAGGCTTAAAAACTACAGTTGTGCTCACAAACAAAAAAGGAGATGTTGGGAAGGCTGAGAAAAGAGATCTTGGGACCATAAGCCACTAAGGAGACAAAGCTTATCTCCCTGGCAGTGGCACTGACTCTGTCCACTTTATTTCAACCTGCTAGGTCCCTGATGTATGACTGGTTAGGCAATGAGGAATTACATTCCTCAAGGGAGGGACAACCTAAGACAGGCATGGTCACAAAGGAGCCCTCAGGGAAGGACTTGAGATGCTATAGAAAAAGGGGGTGATGGACCTCACCCCTCCACTTTGACATAGCCTGAGTACTCATTCTGTCTCCAAGAAGTCTCCTCATCTCTTGGCTGCCTTACTTCCCCTGCCTGACTTAAGTCTGAAACAATGCCAGAGGGCAGTGCAGCCCTGTCCAGGAACAGATAGCTCCCCAGGGCGATCAGGCCTAAGAAAGAATGCATAAAATCCTTTGAAATCTGCTTCAATAAGAATGCCCTTTATTTTCTGAGATGGGCCCAAGCATGAAATGAGTTTATTTCTCAAATTTTTGTAGCCCTTTAGCTAACTGACCCTGACTCAGAATAAGCCCTCATACTTCCTTGTATGTTATCTATTGTTTGATCCTTACTGCCTGACAATCACTATGAGCTTTTCCTGTATTCCTGTGCAAATTGAACCCAATAAAAGTGCATTGAGGAATAGGCTCCTGGCTGTTCTACTTTGAGAGATTGGCCACATTTCCTCCCTAAGCAGGTCATGTCTTGGTAGACTTATTTTCATCCACGATGATGGGAGGTTCTGCTGGACAAAGCTCCCCCACACCTCAGTAGATCAGGACTATAAAAATGTGGATTAGTATGTTCTCCATCACTCCATTTTTATTCTGGAAGCCATGACCTGAAGTACACAACAGACAGACCCAGCAGGATTTCAATACCTAACAAACTGCTTCTGACCAGGAAAGTTACCCTCTTCTCCTGAACTTTTTCCCACAAAACAACACAAAAAATTGGCAATGGCTGAAATGCTGCCCACGTGGAATCACAGTAATGGCCTAAAATACCCAAGAATACCCACAGATATCAACAACGTTGTTAGAGGGAAAGCAAGGATCACAGTTTATAGTGAGAGAACAGTTTTATTATGACATTTGCAAAAAGACACATCCAGAGGAAGTATCGAGACAACTAGCAAACATTTTGTTGTCTCAACCATCTTCAGTCAAGTAAACTTGATAGGACCTGTCTCTTGAATGTGGGTGTCTAATTACCAAACTCATTCTGTTTTGTTCTCTCAATGAGGAAGTGAACCAACTTCTTAAAAGTTGCATTATCTGGGTGCTCTTTTCTAATTAGATTTAGCTGAAAGGTTCTCAGGGCTCTTGACTGCTCACCCAGCACACCTCCATTCACATACAAATGCATCAGGCACAGGTTTTCCCAGATTCCTAGGAATGTAACAATGGTCCCAGATTTCAGAAGGAAGAGCTGAGTTCAAACATTTGCTTTCTGACCACTTTAGGGCCATTGTGTTTCTTTGGAGTCTCCAGTGACCCAACTGGCTCATTGGAGATGAGGACTGGAACTACTTTCTAGAGACATTGTCACAGGTGTGTCACATACAACCAAAAACACTGTGGGCTGGTGTTACATGTGTTTGGTGTAAAACCTCAGACATGACAAAATTACCAAAAAAAAAAAAAAAAAGTAAAATGTAGCAAGAAAAACTAACTAAATCAGATCTGAGATTCATCAATATGATTTTTGAAAAATCATACTTCTCTGGACAACATTTTTCTGGTACTCACCCTTATGAGGCTAACATGAACAAAGCATTTAAATGTTATTATGTCTCACATAACTTTCAATGGACTCCTGTTATACTTCAGATCAGACCTTCTGCTCATATCAGCTTATGTGGTGAGCAGCCTCCACATTGATTTCCCATGATGCTGTCTGTCCATATGAACATGTTTCTGTCAACACTAAGTGGTTTTGAAGTAGCTTTTCCACAATAAAACCAATGTGATGTGAAGTCACATACATGTTCCAAGTAAAAATAATGTCATTCTGGTCAGGTGGCCCAGTTGGTTGCAGCATCATTCATTCATCAAAATGTTGCAGGTTTATTACCCAGTCAGGGTTCAATCCCTGATATGGAGGGTATACAAAAAGCAAGTGATCACCCCAGCTGGTGTAGCTCAGTGGATTGAGCATGGGCTGGGAACCAGAGGGTCCCGGTTCGATTCCCAGTCAAGGCACATGCCTGGGTTGCGGGCCAGGTCCCCAGCAGGGGCCATGTGAGAGGCAACCATACATTTCTCTTTCTCCCTTGTCGCTGGGATTTCGTCCCAGCGAAATTCGTGGGGACCGTAACCGGACGCGTGAAAAAAATCTCACACTGAGACACGCTTGGAGAAAGAGCCAGGCGCCATGGGACCAATTCCTATATCTCAGGAAAAGGGCCTCGAGCGTAGCTTAGCCGGGTTTTTATTAGGAAGCTCAGGACACAGCAAAATGGGAATGGCTATTCATCAACTAGGCGAGGGGTTCCGGGTAACCATTAGCATAATCCCTTGGCTCCAGGGGAAGGGTCCCAGCAAGTTAACAAGTCTTAGTAAGTTATTCCAATTTCCCTTCAAAGAATTCTTTTTTCCACGAGCATGATTTTTACACCGGCCTGCACGGGAGTGTTTATTCTCAGGGAGCCAGGCTCGAGATGCGGAAATTCCCGGGGGTTACGTTTTTATCATGCGGATGAAAAGAATTCCTGTCACACCTCCCCGCTTTTTCTTATGAGATCCTTTTCTACAGGTATGGATCATGCCAGCCCACGCAGGAGTGTTTTCTTCATGTGGAGCCTGGCTCAGATACGCGTGATTCCCGGGGTGGCGACTCTCCATGAGTGCAAAAAGAATTCTTAAATCTCCCTCTGCTTTTCTTATGCGATCTCAGGAGCTAGATTGAACCTATAAACTTCGCCACTTGCTGGTCCCTTGCCTGACCCTGGGAGAATAATTGACATATGCAGCAAAGCACACACATTAGCACTATAATCAGAAAACAGCCAGTGGCCCCAAAGACCCACATTTTCAGGTTAAGATCATTAAACCAAGTCTGGGGATTTAGCCAGCTGAAATGGTCATGAAGGCTTTCAAATATCTCCTGTTTAGACAGGTGTTGGATGTCCTGCAATTGCTGATGTAATTCCAATTGCAGTTTATCAATCTGTCCTTTTAGATTAGTAGAAAAAGCCCCTCTAAGGCGATGTTGGATATCGCTCCAGGTATACTGGCTGGTATTCCACAGAAGGGGAGTGACGCATAGCTTGGAGAAGCCGGATCCCATTGTTATTAGAAATTATTATTTACTTTGGTCAGCCGTCCTTCCCAACTCCACCGCGCTGAAATTTTATCCTATCAACTGATGTGTAGTGGGTCTTAAGATGTGGTGTTGGTGAGAACAGTTGAGAGAGGATTGGGAAATCCGAATCTCCTGCTCTCACTTATTTCTTTTTGGGGTACTTCTAAATGAGATGCTCGTTAATGCTAGGTGACCAAACTTTGCGTCCCCCAGGCGAGCGAGAAATTATCCTAGGTGTTTCAAGGCCCCTTCGCGTCATGGGATCTGGTCCCCAACACCCTCACATGGTTCCGACTCACGTGGGAACACCCGATCTCTCAGGCAGAATTGCCTTGTCTTCGGAGCTTTTTTGGAGCTCTCATGCAAATTTCCTAAGGCTAAGCTCGCGATTCTTCGGTGTCGGAGAGGTCAGATTGCTCATTCTCTTACCCCTTTCCCTGAAAGGGATTGGTGGAGTGGAATAAACAGCTGATCCAGGAGAAAAAAAGCCAAAAGACCTCAGTCTACTGGCTAAAGCTACCAGGTTTTTTCCTGTTAAGCTGATTAAGTGAAAAGATTCTTTGTTCTCTCTCTCCCAGACTTATACCTAGTTGGGGATTTAGCCGAGGGGGAGTGGGCGTGTTTGCGTTTCTTTTACAGTGAGCCTTCTTGTTGCGTGGGAATTTTCTTCAGATTGGCAGGAAAGCCTAATGCATTCTACTCCCATCCCGCGACCAATTTATCCTGTCACAGGAGACTTTTGGCGAGCGCCCTGTGGCATTTACTTGCTCGTCCCGCACCCTTAATGCCACAAGATGTCTGAGAGAGGGGAAAAAGGATCTTTTCTCTTATAATTCTTAATTATTAATGTTCATATATTAAAAATTAACGTGGCTATAAAACGTTTTTCATACCGGTTCTATCTCTACCCCACCCTGGATGACTCTTGGTCGCTGGTCCAGTACTTACCAGGACGAATGCACATTTCCTCTCCGGCTTAGAGTGGGGCGGTTTACGGTCTGGCTCGTAGCCTATCAGGCCCCTCGTTGGGCTGTCATATGTCCGTGGGATTTCGTCCCAGCGAAATCCGTGGGGACCAAACCGGATGCGTGAAAAAAATATCACACTGAGACACACTTGGAGAAAGAGCCCAGTGCTACGGGACCAATTCCTATATCTCAGGAAAAAGGCCTCAAGCGTAGCTTAGTCAGGTTTTTATTAGGAAGCTCAGGACACAGCAAAATGGGAATGGCTATTCATCAACTAGGCGAGGGGTTCCGGGAAATCATTAGCATAATCCCTTGGCTCCGGGGGAAGGGTCCCAGCAAGTTAACAAGTCTTAGAAAGTAAGTTAATCCAATTTCCCTTCAAAGAATTATTTTTTCCACGAGCATGATTTTTTTTTCTTTTTTTTATTTAATTAATTTTTTTTGTTTAATTACAGTTATTTGCAGCCTCTCCCCTCCCCCCTCCCTTCCCCTCCCGTCCCACCCCCCCCAACCTCCCTCCTCCCCCTTAGTTCTGTCCATGTGTCCTCTACAGTGATTCCTGAAAACTCTTCTCCCCATTGTCCCCTCCCCACTCTCCCCTGTCTATTGTTAGCTTGTTCTTAATTTCAG
>PVJI01025164.1:0-20868 GCA_004026765.1 Micronycteris hirsuta | reverse complement strand
AACAATAAAGTAATTAAAAAAAAAAAAAAAAGAAAGCCTGGGGTCTGAGGGAGCCCGTCCTTGTCCCCACCACGCTTCTCAGCCTGTCCCCACCAGGGCAGGCACGCAGGGGGCTCTAGGGCGGGGTCTGGGCAGCTGGGGGTTCTGAGCGTGAGAGGCCTCCTGCCCTCCGAGGTCCTCCCCTCCAAGGCAGCCCCCACTCACCTTCCTAGGCTGGACACATCGTAAGCTGTTCGGATGACGTGTGGGTCCCCAGAGACAGCCGCAGACAGCAGCAGCCTTGGGCGCAAGGTGACCTGTGCCTCCTCCTGGAAGGCCGACAGCAGCTCCTGGGGGGACGGGAGGCAACCAGACAGCACAGTCAGGGAAAGGGGTGCCCTGCGGGAACCCTTCATTCGCGGAGCCCCTTGAGCCAAGCTCTGGAACCATGAAGGTGAGCCAGACTCAGGCCCTGCCCACAGGCCCTTTAGAAAGGCAGGCATAAGCCAATGTGGTCAGAGATTTAAGAGAGGGGAGGCAGGCAGGCTCAGGAGCAGAGGGTGCAGACTGCCTGCCTGCGGGCATCCAGGAAGCTGCCCAGAGAGGGCACCACTTAGCTGGAGGCCTGGAGTAGGACCTGGATACAGCAGAGAAAAAGCTACCCTAAGACGCCTGCTCAGCAGCTCTTTGTCCCAACACCTCTAAGGCTGATGGCAGGAAAAGAACATTCTGTTACCGCTTTCTCCTGCCCTTGCCCTTGGCCTCCCACTTGCTCTTCCCATGCCACAAGCCCATATGATAGAAGCAGAATCATTTCCAGACCCAGGAGCTGCCAGACTGGGCTTACTTGAATTAAGAAGAGAAAATTCCACCGGTCATGTATGGGGCTGCCTCTCAGTCCCGGGTACAAGAAGCAGAGGTCCAGACCATCGAAGCCGTGTGTCCTCAGGAGGGATATAGCTGAACTGATAAACCTCTCCCGGGTGGCAGATGTGGACAGCATAGCAGTGAACCTGCAGGGAGATCTGGGCTGAGGCCAGGAGCACTCCCTGTGAACCTCCTGCAGGGGCCCTGGGTCCTCATCCCCTGAAGAGCGTGGGGATGTGGCTGGAGGAGAGGAAGGCAGGTCTTTGAAACTCTCGGACCTTCTTTAGATCCGCTCCCAGCACCAGAGGCCAAGTACCCAGGAATAGGGTATCTGGGCAGCAGGGAGGAGGTGCAAAGACCTTGACCTAGCCCTGGGCCGGAGGCACCGATAAGCCCCAGGCTGGCATGGGAAGCGGGCTCCGTCTCAACCGCTGCAGAAAACATGGGGCCTGCCGGCCAGGCACTCTGTTCACATGGTCCCTACCACTTGTCCAGGCGCTGACACTCTGTCCCTGACCAAACTAAGGGAGGGAAGTGCAGCCGAGGGCCAGCATTTCCTCAGAGATCTCTGAGCTAATCTGGGCCTGGGCTGCAAGACGTGGTATAAGTGGCCAGGGCTCTGATAGGGGTTCTGGCTTCTTTGCGCTTTTGTTCATCAGATGTTTGATTTTTTTCCTATTTTTTCTACATTGTTGGAAAATTTCTAATTTATTGGAGTTGAACTGGAAGCAATTCTGGGCTAGCTCTGTGTGCAGGGATTAGACATTCCCCAGATTCGGAGTGAGGCAGGCCTGGGTCCCCTGATCTGTCTGCCGTCTCCCAGCTGGTGATCACTGAGGGACACCTATGTGCAATATGGCAACTTCCTTAATACCTCTCACTCCTGCTTTCTTTTCTGCAAATGTGCAATGCAAAGAAGCCCTCTGTGAGCCTCTTCCGACTACTCACGGGATGGTGTGTGTAAAGCCCCCAGGCCCTCCTCTGCACACGGGTGTCTGTCTGCACACAGGTGTCTGCACACAGCCTGCGTTCAGGGGCCTCGGAGGGAGGGGCGGGGCCTGGGTTGGGCAGAGCCAGCTCTTACCCACAGCCCATCCTCCCTCCACTGTCCTGCACAGAAATAGCCTTACAATCCCAGGCCACCAGGTTGCCCTCCCCTGAAGCTCCTTCCTCCGGGATGAGGTAGATATTTATAAACTGAGGGAACCCAGGACCTGTGAGGCTTGGGGTGTCTTCTTGTCCTAAACAGAACCCCTACCTCCTATGAAGGGTTGCGGGGACAATTGTGAAGACCCCATTTTGTCCCTCATTTCTCCCCACCCCCTTTCTCATCCCTGGCTGGAACTTCCCTGTCTCTCTCCCTCACCACAGAGGAGAGGCCTGGGGGCCCTTGAATCCAGGGCCAGGTCAGGACCAGAAGGGGGAGGGGTGTTTCGGGGCGAGGGTCTGCACTAGCTTTTCTCTCCTCGGCCAGGCTGGCTTCCCCACCCTGTCCTCGCTTCCAGCCTGCCTGCTCCTCCCTCCCACCTGCCATCGCCCCCCACCCCAGAGAGACGACGGGGACAGCACAGTCTCACCTGGATGTGCCGAAGTTCCAGCCTCCGACGGACAGCAGTGTTTTTAGCCCCCTGTTCCTGTGATGTGGGGGAGCGTCAGTCAGCTGGGCCCACACTCCGGTGGGCAGCTGCAGTTGCCACTGTTCGTGTCATTCATTCGGGGACCAATGGGAAGTGGGCAGTGGGAGGGAAGGAGCAGAGCAGAGCACAGGAAAGGGGTGCAAAGGAGAAGAGAGGTGCGTAATCAACCCACAGGTGTCACCCCCTCCCCAGGAAGCCCCAGGCTGTCCAAAGTCCACCCAAGTTCCTCCCAACCCCATAATGTCCCCATGAGAAGGAAAACA
This sequence comes from Micronycteris hirsuta, assembly GCA_004026765.1. Classification (NCBI taxonomy): domain Eukaryota; kingdom Metazoa; phylum Chordata; class Mammalia; order Chiroptera; family Phyllostomidae; genus Micronycteris; species Micronycteris hirsuta. The sequence goes on along the minus strand of PVJI01025164.1, from coordinate 18,122 downwards.
AAAAGGTAGGCTGCAATGTTTCTCTTCACTCGTTTTCTTAACCAACAGACACCCCCTGAGCAATTACTATGTGCTATGGAGCGCTTTTGGTGCTTGAAAGTCAACAGCCAGCAAGACACTGAAGCTCCTCCTGCTCTCAGGGGGTTTGTTATCTAGGGACATGGGTTTTCCTGTCTGCTCACCTGTGACCATTCACCCAGGGACAGAGAGAGAACCCAGGAGTTGTGCAGGAAGGAGTACACACACAGCACTTACTGAGCGCCGGTGCTAAGCCAGGCACCGACCTAGCTGCTGGGAGACAAAGATAGAGGAGACTCTGCCCCTTCCCTTGGGGGTGCACAGCTTGGGGGTTGCAGGTGACAAGTGACAATAAAAACGCCAGCATTTTGTGAGGCATCTGTGATGGGCAGGCCCTCTCTGAAGCACTTGAGCACAATTCATGCGTGAAATCCTCCCCACTGGCCTTGACCGCAAGTTGGAGGCAGCCAGGCCGAGAAGAGGGAGAAGAACATTCCGGGGAGAAGCAGCAGCCACCACAAAGGGAGGGGGCGAGAAGGAGTTCGGGGTGTCTGTGAACAGGGAGCTCCCAACTCAGGGCTGCTCCCGAGTCCTGCCTGAGGGGAGGCGGGGACCCGAAGAATCGGAGGAACACTGACAAGGAACAGGAGAAAAGGCCTGATTCTCTTCCATCTGTAAAGTCTGAAAATGGGACCCCCACATTCAATACGAACCCACCTCTCCTTGAGCCTGTTGAACTCCGGGTAGAGAATGTTCTCATCCTGGAGGTCCTTAGCCACCAGCTCGTTGTCGTTCACTGAGGCAAAGGCAAATACCAGGTGGGTGCAGAGAAAGGGGTCCAGGTCATGAGGCCAGATGGAGGCAAGGCCAGGCCGGTTGTGTGCCCAGTTGGTGAAATAACATACCAGTTTGTAGGCAGCACCTGGCAAGGGAGAACACGCATCAGCTGGCAGAGGCCAAGGGAGGGATGGAGCTTAGTTTCCGTGGAGTCGTGTGGACACGGCCCGAGAGGCCAGGCCACTGTAGCATTCTCCCCCATCCCCCCCCTCAAGCTACACTGAGGTCCCCCGCTGCTGAGGCCCCAGAAGGAAAAGAACGCCTCAGAACTCCTGGTCAGAATGGATCCTCAGGTGTGGATCCCAGCACACAGAGAGTGTCACAAACAGCAAGTGACTGAGAAGCGTCTGCTGGACTGTGTAGGACCGGTGATCCCTGACCCAGGACCAAGGCAGGGTGAGGGTGCAGGGCACTGCTCAGCCAGAGCCGGCCTGGCGCTGGAGATGGGGCACAGAGTCCTTACCATCGCGGTACAGCAGCACAAGGGCCAGCCCTGCAGGAAACGAAGGGAGCCATCACTCACAGATTCAGCGCGCACCCAGAGTGGGTGACACGCCCCGGCACGGCCCCCAGCCGTCTAGGGACCCACCAACCCAGCACCAGAGCAGACGCAGACACGCCAGTGGAGACACATGCCCTGTTCACATGTTTCTTCCTCTCTAAGCTGAGTCAGCGCAGCCAGGCCGACCCAAGCTCCTTGGCACCCTGATAAACCCCACATGCGCACACACGTGCTATGCACAGGGGCGACCGCGACTTTTAGAAGTCCGGCAAAAGCCCTGGGCCAGTGGTCCTCCACCTAGCTGCAAACTGAAAAGCAGTGATATCCTGGCTCCTCCCCACAGAGATTCTGATTTCATTGGTCCGAGGTGGAAACCGGACCTAAGAATGTTCCATGTGCAGCCAGGTTAGGGAACCACTGCTCTCTTCACTCCTCCCTAAGCCCCTCTGTCCCTGTCCCACCTCTAATCCAGGCCACCTGGGGCCCAGAGGGAGGGCAAGCTTATGAAGCCTGGACTGAGGGACACACTCACCAACCCACAGCAGCAGTCTCCCCATCTCCACGGTGTGAGGGCCATGAGGCTAGAGCCCAGGGCCCTTTATATGAGCTTCCCCAGGGGACAGTGCCATGGGGCAGCGCCAGGGTGGCCCAGCTACATACACACAACACACAGCCAGGGACAGTGAGTGATGTGCTGCTGCCCCAGAGTCACGGCGACCCCAGCACCTCCTATCCTCCCTTCTCTGGCTCTCAGAGCCAGCAGAGCAGAACCTCCATCAGACAGTAGCTTGGGCTGGGTGTCTCCACTGGCTGCGGCCAGGGCAGGGCAGTGCCGGCCCCTCTTCCTGGTATCTGGCCCCCGCGGCCTGAGTAGGAGGGAGGAACACCGCCAGGAGCAGAAATCCCATTGTTACAAGATTATCGCTCAGGGAAATGTGTTATAGGCAGTTTTAGAGTCCCAGCTTGGAATGCAGGCAGACCTAAGTGTGCATCTCAGTGCTACTGACGAGAAGTTTTACAATCTTGGGGAAGTTCCTCAGCTCTTTGAGCTTCAGCTTCTACCCTTGTAAAATGGAAATAATTGCTCATAGTACTCGATAGGATTTTAGAGGAATTAGAGAGATAACGTCTGAGAAGTGTCAGGTCAGTGCTTGGCAGCCAATAAGGGCCCAGTGAGTGGCAGCGGTTACTGGGGGGTTGGTGGGGGGGGAGCGCTAATGAGCTGCCCAGCAGGGCAGGGCTCTCATATCCAGATGCTGGCACTCGCCTGGCAGGGGATCTAGATGGTTGGAGGGGACAGGACCAGGCAGCTCACTCTCCACGTTATTGGAGAATAACAGTTCAAGCCCAGTGATACACATCAGCTGACATGAAGCATCTCAGGTCAGGAGAGAGCAGAGACTGGCAGGAACAGGGACAGTGCTCAGCAGCCACTGATGGCAGCCACGTGGTAAAATAGATCCAGTGTTAGGGGGAGGGGAGAGGGGAGGGAGAGGATGCAAATAACTGTAATTGAACAACAATAAAGTAATTAAAAAATAAAATAAAATAAAATAAAATCTTAAAAAATAAAAAATAAAAAAAATAAAAAAAAAATAGATCCAGTGTTGGAAGATTCTTCGGTATCTCAAGAGAAGACAAAAACCTGGATTTCTGTCCGAGTCCACAGTGACTGAGCCAGGGTGGGGCCGATGCTGAGAATGTGCCATGCGCATAAGGAATATGATGAATACAGCTCGGATACCTGAGAGCTGAACGTCGAAACTACGACAGAGCAATAGGAAAAGTAAAACGGGTGTGCAGCCAGATGCTTTAATGGTCCCTCAGTTTGCTATTCGCGCTACAGAAGATCTCAGACTGTGGGGAGGTCCCGGATGGCAGGACCTGGATCTCAGGGGTGCAGGACCCGAAATCAGATGTGCTCAGTGTCCATCCCCAGAGACTGACACAGTCACCGGGGATCCACGTGTCACCGAGGTACTAACCAGATGCCAATGGAGTAAATGAGACAGAAAAACAACACTGCCTAGTGGTTGACTTTGCTTCCCTTCCAGTACAGAGAAAGCAGGAGAATCAACCTTCCCATCAGCAGTTTGCTTGGGTGTCATAGCATAAAAGCAATGAGTGGGAGAGAGCACTCAGGACGTCATGCTGAGGCTGGGAAAGCCTCATGGAATGCCCACCTGACAGTCAGGTGTGTCTTCATCTGCTCAGCAAACACACCTTGAGCGTGTGCCCGGCCCTGCTAGGCACTCCTGGCGTGTCTAATACAATGAGATCAAGGCACAGTCCCTGCCTTTAGGGTTTTCCAGTCCAGGGCGCAGATGGATCTAGCGTGTGCTTCTCTCTGGAGAAGTGTGTGTCTCTCTCATCCCCCTAGGATGGGCGCGACGGAGAAAGCAGGAGTCCCACCTGCACGCTCAGCACCGCCCTCCATTCCTTGGTTAGTATGAACCCGAATCAGGAGGTAATGGGGCCTCCTGAGAACAGCGGGGGATCGGGCTTGGCAACACTTGCACCGTTGGGTTAGATTACCCCTGGTGTAGCTTCTGACCCTAAAGACCTTGCTCTTACTCGTCACCCACTTCCTAGCCCATGGGCCCTAATTCTCGTGACCAGTCTCTGCTTTGATTTCTCTTCCGGTTCTGTGCTGTACAGTTGTTTCCTAGGGCCTGGGTCCTCGCTCGGTCTCGCCGGTCTTCTGGGACCTCGCTGGTTGTCTTTGAAGACCTCCTTGAGGTGGAATGCCTGCCTCTCTCTTTTTCTGAGCCTCCCCTCATCCCACCGCCGCTCCCCAGATTCCACATCCCTGAGATTTCTCACTGGGTCTGTGCCCTTCGACCCAGCCTCCTGCCAGGGGCACTGGCGAGAACGCTGTACCCGTCTCAGAGCCAAGTCTGCTTATCTGGACCTCATTCATCTGCACTTGGGTCAGTCCTCTGGGCTCCTATTCTGCAGCAGCGGGCAAGGCAAGATCTCAGACCCAACCGTCTCGTACCTATGAAAGTGACCGATAATGCTGAGAAGACTTGCCAAGGTATCACAGTGGATGCCTGGGAACGACCTCGGCTTCCTTCAGGGGTGACCGTGCCAGGGTTGGCAGCTCCGGCACTATGTGCACCACGGATGATGAATAGTGAGATGCTGAATGAGGGGGTATTGAAAATCAGCGCACCGCATCGCTCTGTTTGTTCTCGATCCTTCCCCCTGAGTTCTTGCTGTCAAAGAAATACAACCATTGCTTTTTATCCTCACACACCCACCCGGATCCTAAAAACACTCCTCTCTGGGGCTTAGCCTGTTCTCACAAAATGAGAAATGACATTTACAAATGTCTTGTGGGTAGCTTACCGAAGAAACCCCTGCACAGTGCACCCTCTTCCATATCTTACGACACTCAGCTAGACGGAGGCATGGGGTCTTGACCAAACCTTCTGGGAGGATTTGGAAAAGGGGTAAGCGAGCTCTCCATAAGTGCCCATTTTTGATGGAGAACTCAATAAAATTTGTTTTGGGTCCAAGACTGGTCTGCTCACTTGGCTTTCCCAAACCCCTGCTATATGGGCTGCTGGTGTTTGAGAAATTTTAACTCAGAAGTGAAAATGAAAGATTTTGACCAAATCTTTCATGAGTCTGTTGAAAGAATTGGAGAAGTGTGATTAACAAAATCGGTTGGTTGATGGTGTAAGAACGCAGAGTGCTGACTTCAGATTGGTGTTTGCCATTATCTTTCCAATGAAGGAAATACACTAGAGCAGTGTTTTTTTCCCAACATTTAACATAAAAGGTGGTTTTTGGTTGTGCATGAGGATTTTTACAAATTTTAAAATGTGTTTATTGTAATGTGTATTAAAAATGTATTTTATCCAAACAGTCATCATTTCCTGGATATCATTTAAGTTTAAAAACTGAGGCAATTCAAAAAAAGACTATTTTAATAAAGTGGTACTGCCCGGCTGGTGTAGCTCAGTGGATTGAGCGCGGGCTGGGAACCAAAAGATCCCCGTTCGATTCCCAGTTGGGGCACGTGCCTGGGTTGCAGGCCAGGTCGCCAGTGAGGGCAATGTGTGAGGCAACCATACATTGCTCTTTCTCCCTCCCTTCTTCTCTCTCTGAAAATAAATAAATAAAGTCTTTAAAAAAATAAAAATAAAAAAATAAAGTGATACTATAGTAGGTAAGTACTGTGTCCAAACATGCTTCATTACTGTCCCCAGGTGAGGGTTTCTACCGAAATGGAAAAGGTCAGTTTTAAAGTGAAGTTCCTAGTGCTTCTACCACGGTGCCTCCCAGAGGGACGTGCTTGACCGGAATCTGGCACCCAGCGTGGAAGGGACAGGTGAGATGTCTGTATCCATGAAGGAACTTCCAACCAAAGGCACTGGCTGGGCGCCCACCAGATCTTTATGTACAGATCTTTTGGATTTCAATGATGTGTTCCATCCTGAAGCTGCAGGACGTTATTTCTGAGACAAGAGTGTTTCTGGAATACGTTGAGGACTACATTAAGCCTTACTCCAGAAAACTGAAGGGCATTGCAGGGCTGTGGATGGCGTGGTCTCTTAGAACAAATTAACCCCTCCTCCCCGCTTGTCGCACCTCTCGGTCTCTCTGGATTGTGCTAGCAATGGGACCATGTCATGAATAATGAGGAAAAGCTCCTTAATTGCCCATTTTTGATGGAAAACTCAAGAAAATGTGTTTCGGGTCCAAGAGGAAATGTGTTTCCATGCTGCTCAGAGGAAACATGGATGGAAGCCCAAAGCAGGCAGAGCCCGGGTGACTTTGCGGCTGTGCTGTGATGGTGAATCTGTAGGCAATGCCTGCACAGCTGTTTATTCGAGAACTGGCCTCCTACAGTCCTGGGGGGCAGGTGAGGTACCCCGGGCTTCTGCCCAATGTCTAGTGCCGCCTGGATCTGTTCTCAGGCCTTCCCATGTTTGCTGTGGGTCCAAGCACTAGCTGAGGGTAAGCCCCCTACACCTTGAACCGGAAGTCAGCGGTGGAATCCAGGGGTGGGCAAAAGCAGGTTTACAGCTGTAGGCGGATCAGGTCAATGGACTTGAGAGTAAGAACAGTGAAGGAGAGGGGAATGGATTTACTCCAGCGTTCAGACATCTGAACCAGTGAGATTAAATAGAAAATAGATGCTCTACGGTCTTAAACACAAGAGGAGCCCAGTGCCACCTGACATCAGCAGTACTCACTATTCTCAAGGGCCTAGTGACCAACCCTGCAAGTGACACACTTTGATTTTGCAGTCACCTTCTACTTCGGGCCATCTCCTTTGCTCACATTCGCATTCAGCCCTTGATTAGGCTTCCAAGCGTCTTGGTGGCAATCATTACTGTCATTAACATATGTGGATGGCTCTCACCAGCACAGACCTGAACCCAAACTACGTGTAACTAATGTGGCTCTTCAAACGCCGCTTTCCTTCTCTGACGTCACTTTAATCACCTTAACTCACACCCTTGTTTCCTGGGATTCTTCATCTGTTAGTTTTTCTCTTGGCCACTCCAAGCCCTCTCCCCCCCCCCCCCCCACTGTCTCTAAATGATCACAAATTTCAAGCTTTTACCTCTGGGAAGAACTTAAGGGTTTCTACCAACTCACTCTACTACCTCCCGAGGAGAAGTTACACTTAAGAACACTGAAGGCTTTGTTCCCACCTCACCCCGAACCTGGTAGGTCACATGACCACAGTCCCCCTGGGTTTCTCCTGGACGGAAGCTGGGAGACAGAGGTGGAGCTTGGCAAGGGAAGCTTTACTTAGAATTGTGTCCATTTTCTTCCAACAGCCCCATTTTCGAGTGACTGTAGCTAAGCTAAACTTGTGAAGCACAAAAGCACAGAATGCATTATATTTAGTGCCAATATATTCAGTAACTGATCCTTGATTTCTACCCATCAACCAACAGAGAAACCCAATGTTTACCTTGACTTGTAACCAGCTACTCTGGGGGGGGGGGGGTGCTGTGAGACCGATACCCTGGTAAGTGAAGTGTGTCTAACTGTACATAAGGACAGACCAAGCCTGAACGTTTTATTTCACCAGCCAGTATTTCTGATTCTCTTTCTGATGCTGTAATTCAAAACTCAAGAGTCCACAAAAACACTATTCAGACACCCCGCATCCACAGAAAGGGGTCCAGAGGCAGGAGAGGTGAGACCCCAGGCTTTGTGCAGGTAAGAAAAGCGGCAGGCGTTTCTCTGCAGGTCTAGGTCGAGTTTTAACTTCCCTGAAATGCCTCTAAGCCCTCCACCAGCCCCAAACTTCCCCCCATGGCATGTGAGGCAGAAAGACACTCATCTCGCACATACACAACTCCGCGGGAGGCAGGGAGGCATGACAGACACCAGTCACATTTTATTGGGCCAGAAAGTGGATTTCTGAGTCAGTTCAATGGCAAGAACACGTGCAGAACTGCGGTGAGTGACGTGGTTCCTCAAGGCGAGCTGGCTGCATTTCTGTGAATGGGGGCATTGCCCACGTCCACGGTGAACGACAGGCTATTAAAAAGCTCCTACGTCTGAGTGGGGCGTGAGCTGCTTCCTCAAATCCAGGAATGCCCACGTCCCACACGTCACCCGGATGCAGCCAATTCCTCGCGCACAGCCACACGGGCAGCACAAAACCCTTTTGTCAACTCTTTTTAGGTTGGTGGGGAGGGTGAGCCCCAGGACCAATGTGGGATGGATTTTTTATCCCCCCATGACCAAAGACTACGCACACACACACACACTCAGATGTACACACCCATCCATCTTCCAGGAAGTTTTTCTTCCCTGTGACTACAGTACCCCAGCACCCAGACACCCCCAGACCTAGGCTGAGAGACATGCCTAGTGACTGCCCAGATCTGGGGTGTCAGCCTAGCGCGGAGGGTTCCGCGTTGTCTCACAAACTGAGGGGCAGGGGCCAAGGGCGAGGCCACTCCGGGGGATCTGCTTTTGTCTTCGACCCAGCCTACTCGGCAACACTGTTCGGTCCCGGGGCTGGGGGCGGTTCCGTGAGCACCACGTGGTGGATGACCCGGTGGTCCCAGCCCACGGTGGTCAGGAGGGAGTGATTGAGCGGAGACCAAGTGACGTCTCTCACAAAGTCTCTGTGGGCCCGGCTTCGGAACCTGGAACAGAAGAGTTGGAGCCGGTAGGGGGCAGGAGGGAAAACGGACTTGGGGAGGAGAGCCCAACACCCACACCACCATCCGTGTGGCCTGGCCGGCAGGAGAGCAGCGCGGCTACCCCCGAGGATTTCACCCGCCCCGTCTCCCCAGACGAAGTGGTGACTCCAGCAAGGGCAGGAATATGGGCAGCCCAGATCAGACAGCACATCGAGGCCACTTCAGATGTTCTATGGGGTGCCTGTCACCCCCTAACAGGCTGCATTTCACTGTGGTCCTTTATGTGAAAAGGGCAGACCGCCCTCCGGGGAGACAGAACGCCAGCCCTAGAAATTCCACGCGCCGCCACCTTCCTCCTCTACCAGGGACAGAGCCGGTCGTGCAGTGGCCCCAGGAGCAGGGTGACAGCCAACAGGCAGCCTGCTGCTATCACCCAGTCCCCTTGCAGGAGACAATGCACTTTTCTGCAGAGAAGGAGGAGCCAGCCACGCACCGCCCCCTCCCCGGTCCCTGATCCCGGCTCCCCCTTGCACTTACACCTCGGACAGCCCCGAGTCCAGCAGGGCAAGGGAGCAGTCCTCACTGACGGATGCCAGCAGCGGGGCGCTAGGACAGGAAGGAGGGGGTTGTGAAAGGTACAGCCCATGGGACCCCAGACACACCCCGCAGGGCAGCCCCCAGCCTGAACCCCACATTGGGCTAAGGTCTGGCTGCTCCTCGGGCCCACATTACAAGGCCCACGGAAGGATGAGGGAAACGGGGGGCCCAGGGTGACAACCGTCCTGCAACTACCCGTCCCGCCTGGTCCCTCCCCGCAGCTCCAGCAACAACCCAGACGCACGGCTTCTCAACCGCACTGTCCCAGAAGCCCACAGTGTCGATCGCCCCGGGTGCCGGGCAGGGTGTCAGTCATCGGCAGGCAGGACTGCACGACCCAGAAAAGGGTGGCAGTCTTCAGAGACCGCGGACACTCTGAAACCTCAGGAGAGCACACTAATCGGCTGAGCCTTGGCCAGCGTAACCCTGCCCCCTCGCCGGGCCTGTTCACACCCAGCAGGCCCTGGTGACAAAGAACAGTACCTGTGTGGGGAGAACACCAGCCCGGTGACGCACTGGGAGTGCACCGCTGAGCTGAGGGCACAGCCTGAGCTCTTGGTGTCCACGAGGGAGACCGTGCCATTCTCGTCGCCTACAGAAACGAGAGGGCGCGTCACAGTGGGGGAGAGCCGGGGCCCTGGGGGCAGCCGGACCTGGGTCCAAATGCCCGTCCCTCGAGGCTGGACTAGTTAGCCCTGCTGAGGACCAGTTTCCTCTCGTTAAGTGGGAATGAGTAGTCGCTGGCGGTTGTGGAAATGACATCAATGGATGATGTAGTTATTATTTTAACCGCAGAGCACATCGCCAGGACGGCACTACCATGATCTGCATTATAACGGAACTCCCTACACAGTAAGTCCTCACTAACCTCGTCCACTGGTTCTGTGAGTCTCAGTGAAACAACACACGAGGAAAGCAATGTGGCTGCAGGCGACTGGGACAAACAAGAGTTAAGTTCCGAGGGCGCCCCGTCAGGGTTAGAACGAAACGACGCTGAGTGAAGTGGCGTTACTCCAGGACCTGCTGTACAGTGAGTCACCCACGTGCTCTGGGGCCCCCGGACTTCCAGCCTTGTCCAGGACACGAGAACCAGAACCAACAATCGGGACTCACATCCCGGGGGAAAAACTCATCATGCCGTCCAAAGCTAAACTAAAACCACTTTGGGGTCACCGCCCCTCCCAGCCCCCCACGAGTACAGTCCACCTGGTGCCCGGGGCGCTGATGACGGAGCCGCTGGAGCCTTGTGTGTGCGGAGCTGGCGCTGCCTCTTCCCACGCTCCCCCTCCCAGAGCCCACGCACCGTTACTCTGCCACTCTTACCAAAGACAAAGGCTTCGCTCTGCTGAGGATGCCAAGCCAGGGAGGTGGGAAGGTGGCCAGAGGCACCGCAGCCTGCCAAGGACAGAAGAGGGGCCGGGCAGGACTCAGAGCCCAGTTCTGAGAAGAAACCTCTCAGATAAATGCCCCGTAAGTCCCAGGAGCACTGCATTCGGCTTCCCCAGCCCACTCGGGCAGCCGTGCCCTCCTCCTCGGCCCTCCCCACCTCATTGAGCCATCAGCCTCCTGCCCTCTCTGGACACAAGTCACAGGCAGGTTTCGCACACACAGCACGCAGACAGCAACTCTGGCCCCTCTGCTGACCCTTCCAGGAACGGGAAACTAAGCCACCCGCCAGGACCCAGCCCTTCCCCGTGGTGCCTGCTGCACAGAACACGCTCAGCAGAGCCTCCGAGACAAAGAAAGCGATCATGTCACTTAGGCCACAGCAGCGGGGCATTGGGCAGCTGTTCCTTTGACCCCAGGAGGCCAAGGCAAGCCTGTTCTGGGTGGGTTCACAGTACCACCCGCCCACGGCCGGCTCTCAGACTCACCCATCTGCGACGCTGGCTTGGGACAGCGGGTATCCCAGAGCAAAATCCTACTGTCCTGGAAGCAGAGGAGCAGAAAGGGGGCTTCAGAATCCAAAGCAGCAGCTGCAGGTCAGGGGGTCTCCACACTGGACTTTGGCCTAGAGGACTGGAGTGTGGTTAGGGGGCAGGGAGGGGTGCAGAGGCTGTATCTCACCTCGCTGCACGAAAGGAACACAGACTCCTGGTGGGGAGAGGCGGCGACACAGGTGACCTGCCCCGAGTGAGCTGCGGAGGAGAGAGGAGGGAAATCTGACGGAGGAGAAGCTGGAGGCACCACTACCAAACGGCTCAAACCCTACCCAGGGGGCAGAGGGAGGGTGTGAGAGACAGGCCTTGTCTCGGGATGCAGTTTAATATATTTCATGAGATACTGAATAGACCAAACCTAAGAGGAAATGGTGATGGATTTACAAAACCTAAAAAGGCTTAGGGAAAAAATCCAATTAGCAAAGATCATGAAAGAGAAACTCGGGGCTGAATAAGAACAGGGAAAGAATTCGTAGTTAGTATCCTACTGTGGATTAGTAATTTCCATACAGCAGGACACATACCACACTGGGCACCGAGACTTTTAAGGGTACAACTTTCTGGAATGTTCTCTTTCCTAAAAGTGAATGAGCAGCTGCCTGAAGTCTCTCAGTGCTCCTTTCCAACCTCTCCCTCCACAGACGCCTTTCTCCCACATCACAGAAGGAACACACAGCTGTCACCTGTCCCAAGGCTTACCGCGGTACAGCGCCCAGGAGTACGAAGAGCAAATGCACAACACAGAAGGGGCTTCTCTCCAAGAGCCACAAAGCAAAGGAAAGGGCCTCTGGGTAAAATTCAGGGAAGGGGCCGGCCTCGCTCCACCCACACCCCACACACAAGCGTGGTTCTGCGACTTATCTCCGTCTGTCTAATGATGGGAATCTTGAGAAACGTGACAGATTCCTAAGCCTCAGGGCTCTTACTTGGAGAAGGCCAAGGATCTGCTGGGACTGGGTTTAGCTACTGCGCAATGCCTGAAGGGGCGGGGACGGTAAAAGGGCTTGAAGGCCATGACAGGACAGAGGGACTTTAATCTGCAAGCCACGAGAAACCAATGACAGAGCAGGGGGGACGTGTACAGAGATCAGTGTCACTGTCCGTCCGTGTAGGTAACACCTGAAAGCAAATGAGAGCGTGAGGAGTGGAAAGGAAGGTCACGGGCCAAGTGGGAAAAGGTGCACAGGGACGCGGTGACCAACTGAGAGCGGGGAAGTGGGGGGAGTGAGAGGTGACTGCGAGGGAGAGCCTCGGGTGGCCAAGAAGGCGGTGAGGCCATCAACGGAGGTGGGGAATGAAGGGAAAGGGCCAGGGATGGACGCTTGTGGAAGAGAACCCCCAGGCAGGAGAGCAAGGACCTGCTGCCCCTGACTGACGTCCAAGCAAAGTCCAAGGAGCCCCGCGGGAGAAAGAAGAACGCCACAGCTGAGGCCAGGCCTGGGAAGGAAGAGTGCACACTCACCCCGGTAGGAGTTCAGCACCATCTGCTGAGGCAGGTCCCAGACCTTGATGCTAAGAAGCAAAGGGAAACAGACACTTCAGGGGACTGCAAGCCCTCTGGGGGCCTCACAGACATGCCGTATGAGTCACCGGGCTCTGAGGGTGAGTCCAAAGCGTTACAGAATAAGGCTAATCGAATGGGAAAGACACCCACGGGAGGCCGAGGGCCAGGAGTGCTGAGGACGAGGACCCACCAGAAGTCCTGGCTCCCGCTGACAGCTTGCGTGCCAGAGCGCAGAACGCTGACGGTGCACACGATGTCGTCATGCTCATACTTGCAGAACTTGCTGACGATGAGCGTCTCGTTCTCGTCCAGCTCCCACAATTCCACAGCACCTGTCGGGGAGAGGACGCAGGGGGACGGAAACAAGCTCGAATTCCACCACGGCAGCAACTCTCTCCTAGGCCCCAAGCAGCCCATCGTCACTAAACTAACAAAGTAAGTTATTTCTGTAAAAGCAAAGTCCACATCGCTAGAGGGGTTAGCCACTATGCTGGCGTTACTCTTTTCCCAGTTCCAGACAATTAGGCGGGGAAGGCTTCTAGAAAAAGATGGAACAGCTCATAAAATCCATTTCCTCAGCTCCCGTGAGAAAATACTGGAAAATAAGTTTCCAGGAGAAAAGGACGACATCTCCACAACTGTTTCTGTAGCACTCTTTAACCAGTGTGGTTAAAGCTTCCCAATTATAATAAATATCTGCTGAACAATTTCAATAAACGTCTTATAGAATCTTAAAAAAACACACTGAATAACTCAGTGGCTTGCACAGTGACTGGCTAAGTGCTGGAAACGCCCCAGAGGTTGTCTTGAATATATGAAGTATTAAAGCTCAACTGTCAGAGAGGATCAATTTTTAATGGCCACATTTACCCTTCCCAGTGATGCCTGCCAACACCCAAATTCTGTTGTGTGTGTGTGTGTTTTTAAATAACAAAGTCTCCACTGCCGAGTCTGACATTCAAAACAAAGAAAGCAGAGTAAAGACATTTCTGAAGAAGAAAATGGGAAGATAGGGGAAGAGACAGCACAGATTGGCTTAGTCTGGATTGAGGGGATACGGGACAGGTTACATAGAAGAAAAATGGATGCAACCCATTTCTTAATTTTGTTATGGGTTTTGCTAGAAATTCCCATCAGGCCATTTAGAATCTCGGAAGGCACTTCTACCTACACAGGAGTTCTCCTTAGGGACCAACACCCTCAAGCTACCCCAAGAAGTCAGTCTGGGGCATGAAAGGCTGAACCTAGTTCGACCTGTACCCTTTGGCCTCCATTCCATCTGCGGTGTTGAGGAGAAAGTGACTCACCTGAATCGGAAGCCACCAGGATACCTTTTTCCCCCACCCAAGTGAGGTCAGCCACTCCGGCCTCCGTCTGGACTCCAGCGGAGCAGAAGCCTTCGTTGGGGGCGGCACAAGGGTCTTTGAAAAGCCAGAGGGAGCCAGCCCAGCAGCGACCACTCAGGCTCGAAGCTCCAAGCAGGAGCGCTCCATCTAAAGGACGCACAAGCTGTCAGCGCGTAAGACGTGTAAGGGCTCGTCTCCATGGCGACCGCAGAGAAAACCACGCGGGCCTGGGTTTGAGCTCAGAAACAAGGGGCACAGTTGGGGACCAGAGCTCATCGAGGGAGGAATCAGGGTGGCAGGCGGGGCGGAAGGATCAGGCTGGGGAAGGGTCCCCCCGAGCCGGGGTGAGGGAGCCCCAGGCCCGCGATCTCGGCTCACCCGACCGGTACCGCGCAGCCTCCAACTGCCGCTCCATACAAGCGGGCGCATTAGGGGGAAGGTTCCACTCGCGGGCCGCCGGGGGCACTACAGGAGGCGGCGTTTCCTTCCTCATGTCCACGGTTTCAATGCCAACCTAGACCCAAAGTGGACGTCCGCAGGAGATTCAGCACGGAGAGTTCCCACGTGGTACCTCTCTGGGCCTCCGCCCCTCTGGACAGGCTGGCCCTCTACATCTCGCGAGAATTGCTACTACGGTTCCATTCTGCTTTCTGGCTGCCGCCCTCCGCAACAGGTTCACCGCGCTTTGTGCTTCTTATCGCGAGAAAAATTTCGACAGGAAGTTGAAGGGAACGAGGGTTCTCGTTCTTTTCTCGCGAGACTTGCGAGCGACCATTTTGCTCCTGCCCCTGACAGACTCTCTCGTCCAGGTCACTGGGACGCTAGGGACTCGGAGCTGTCCTTCGCTGACCATGCTGTCTCGAGTGGTACTTTCCGCTGCCACTGCAGCAGGTAAGAGGTGTAGACCGTGGTCCGACCTGTCAGTGACTGCAAAGAAGCCCGTCTGGGGTTACATGGAGGTGGTGCAAGGAAAGGGGGCGAAGAAAGGCGCAGCGAGACTTGGGCCTGAATGGGGATTTATTAGAGCCGCTCGGAAGGTGAGCGTGGGGTCTCGGGGGACAGGAAAGGGGAGAATGGCCTTAGTGATCGGGCCCCGGGGTAACCGAGGAAGGGGCAAATCAGATTTCACCTTGACCTTGCTGACCTGCGCCTTGTGTATTTGTAGGCCCCTCTCTGAAGAACGCAGCCCTCCTCGGGCCAGGGTAAGTAAGAGGGTGTAATAATGCCCCTTCGTCCTTGTTTTATCATCTCTTTTCGCTTCTCGGTGACCCTCTGTTAGCTTTGGGCGAGGAATTACCTTTCTTTGAGTAATTGTGAAACTCGTAAAGCATCATCAAACATTTGGGCTTTTGTAACTGCTTAGAACACCATCGTTGTATCACGTAATGGCAAAGTTTAAGAGTTTAAACGATGTGTTCTAACTGAACCGGAAACTGGTTTTGTTGTCTTCTAAGCCCCGCCCATCTCCCTGTGACCTTCAGCTAGGCTTAACTGCCACAGCCCCAGTCAGAGTTCCTAGAGTAAGAATTTTTGCATACCCAAGAACACGTTATTAATTAAATTTGTTGGGATGGCATTGGCTAATAACATTAAGTTTCAAGTCCACAATTGTGTCATGCATCATCTGTATATTGTATTGTGTGCTCCTTCCGTCATCATATATTGGGCTCCCTTTACCCTCTTCGTCCTTCACCCTCTGGTGACCTTGATGCTGTTGTCTGTGTCTATGAGTTTGTTTCTTTTGTTTGTTAGTTTGTGGCTTTCTGTTTCATATCCCACATGTGAGTGAGCAAGTTTTGTTATGAAGTGCGTTGCTTTCGGTCTATATCCCAGATTCCGACTTTTGCTACCAGATCAGAAGAGTTAGAAAAATTTATTGATTCAGTAGGTATTTATTTGCCACTCATAGAACCAGAGAGAGAACAGTGAGTAAGGCTAAGTACCTGCCTTTATGGAGCTCACACAGTCTGGAGCGGGGGTGGGTATAGAGCAGTGGGTTCGAGCGAGGACTCCAGAGCTGGAAGGGCGATTCCTTATGTGCAAAATGGAGGTAATAGGACACTATGGGTTACGACAATTAAAAGACTTTATTCCTGTGAAACTGTGAAAACAGTGCCTGATACATAGTTTGTGCTTGGTAAATGTTAGCAGCTGTTATTGTTAATATTCTTTCATCAAACACATCAGCTTTAGGGGGAGGGATTTCTGTTTTTAGCCCTAAATCTTGCCAAATTTGATAACTGTACTATGGCTTGAAAAAGTGGCTTTCGTCTGTCTACCTGTAAGTATCCTTGTGTATGCGGGGAAGTGGGGCCATAAACGACTGCCTCCAACTTGCCAGGGGGCGAAACAAGAGACTCCGTACGGACAGGTAAATAGTCATTTACAGGTAGTAAGTGAAACACACAAGGTGCGCACATAACATATAAGGAACATCCTCGCTGTCTTTCACATTCCACGTCTGATGCATCAGTGAGGCCCTTCCACCAGCTGAGAGGTCTGGACTCCGGCCCTTCCTCCACCACTGCTACTGGGCGTGAGCCCCCATCTGCCTCCACCTGGGCCATTTCAGGAGTCTCCGCTAGTTTCCTGCATCCCTTTCTTTCCCAGCAGCCCCAGGGATTATGTCCGTCCCCTCACCCTTCCCCTACAAACCCTTTGGAGTTCCCCATCCCACTTGAAATAAAATCCAAACTTACATAACCCAGAAGACCCAGAATGAATCGATCCCTTCCCGCCTCTTTATTTGTCTCCTCCCGCTGTCTGAGCTCGTTTTGTGGTTATGTTGGTCTTCCCGCATGTCCTTTGAAAACTACTAGCGTATTTCTGCCTCAGGACCTTTGTACTTGCTCTTCTCTCTTTCCCCTGGTCCTTGGCTCACATGTCCTCAGACCTCCTACCAAAAGGCCTTTCTCCCACTCTGTTGCTCCCTATTCCTGTACCTTGCTCCATCTTTCTCCATAGGATTTAAAACAGCTGCCTGAAATTGTGTGTGGACCTGTGCACACACGCCCCGCACCCCTGCTAGAGAGTGGAAGGTCAGAACTTGCTCTGCTCACCGCCGGGCTCTCAGGGCCTAAGTACAAAGTGGGTGAACAGTTTGTGGAATGAATGACCGTTAGCCCAAGATGGCAGCGACCTTTGTAAAGGGTGTACACAAGGTGTTCTGAAGGCTGATTGAGAGGCCTGCCAGGCAGAAGGAGCAGCATGGGGCATGCTTTTGTTGTTCTGTTTGTTGTTGAGACCCTCAAGTACTTTCCTGTGGCCAGAGGGTAGGAGAACGAAGAGAGGTGAGGGTGTAAAATTTGACAGGCGCTGAATCGGGTGATGTACCAGTTTGTTTTCTGTAGGGTGGAGAGAGCCTGCTAGAGTTTCTAAGTCAGGTTTGCATTTGAAAAACATTGGTGGCAGCGTGGAGAGGGCTGGGTTTAAGGCGTATTTGACCAGAAGAGAGGAGATAAGGGCCTGAACTAAGGCAGCCAGGTGGGGAGGGATTTGTGTCGCCTGAAGTGAGTTCTTTAGTGCTGTGACTGAAGTCAGTGGTTGTCAGCCTGGGGCCGTTCTGCTCTCCATGGGACACTTGCCGCTGTCTGGAAGCATTTTTGGTTGTCACCCCCGGATGGGAAGGTGGGGGTGCTACAGTAGATGCCTCTAGCGTAGAAAGGCCGCAGAGATGCTGCCGGTCGCTTTGCAGTCCCCAGAATCGTCTTGTACGACAAAGAATCCCAAAGGGCAGTAGTGCTGAGCTTGAGAAGCCCTGATTTAAATGAAAATCTCAAGCATGGTTCTCAGATTTAAGAAGTTGGTGGCGTGGTTAGTAAATTGGGAGGCAGAAATAATATTCATACTGTGCTGTGCACCTGAAACTAATTCAAGATACTACTGAATATAAACTGTAATTGAAATAATAATATATTCAAAAGGCAAGCAGTTAACCAAAATCAGAGAAATAATATAAACTCTTACATTGCCAGGGGAAAGAGGTACGGAGAGTGGGGAGGGAGGACAAAACATGCTGCGTATGAAGGAGACTAAGCTTGACAGCAGATAGGAAAAAGACTAGGGGATTTTATTTCATCAGAAACTTAATGAGATACTAGTTTGCTATAATTGCTAAAAATGCAGTCTTAGACTACTTCAACACAAGAATAACTTACAAATCTGTAGTACAGTAGTTCAAGATCAAAAATGGCAGTAGCAAGTTCAAAATGTGTGTTTGTAGAGTGAACGATTTGGTTATGCTGTATTAGC
>PVJI01025163.1:0-20878 GCA_004026765.1 Micronycteris hirsuta | reverse complement strand
AGTGCACTTTCCATTCCATTCCAGCTCCTGAGTCTGCGGGGCAACGACCCCGAGGGTTTGGTGTCTTTGTGCGACTATTTTGTGTTATTTTTTATTTTTGTTTCTTTAACTAACAGTGTGCATTCCGGGCACGGCACAGTGGTGGCCCATCGGGATGAAGAAGAGGCGCTTGATAAAAACGATTTGCGGTGTTAACCCCACACGGAATCAGGGACCCCGCTTACTGGGACCGGCACCCTCAGACCTCCCGAGTAAGGCAGCTCGTTCTTTGATTCTCGGCCACATGGGCCAGAGAATGCCCCGCTAATCAGAGCTCTTTCGCTTAACTGTGTCATGGGGATTCATCTTAATTTTGCTCAAACTAAAGAGATAAAATTGGACCTTCCAGTGAAGAGCCCAATAAATAAAAATAAGTGCTAACGAGCTGTCTGGCTCGTCATGTCTTCCCAGGCAGTAAATAACCCAAAATGACTTTTCCATCCTTAAAAAGTCCCCTAACTCAGGTCTGAGAAAGGCAAACGCACCTTTTTTTTTCATGCTGTCTTTTGCAATGCTCTGGAAAATGCTTTTATTTCATTTCACTGTGCCCGGTGCTGTCCACGTCTGCCGTGCTTCGCTTATCTTCTGGAAGGGTCTGCCACCCAGCTCCGCCAGGAAGGGACGGGCAAGGACGTCTGCCACTGTCAGGGACACCGCGAGCCGGCGCCACCGTCACTTCCACGCTCCAGGAAAAGCCTTGTGCAAGCATCCTGACTGCGTTTCCTGTCAGCCCCCGTCGGATCTGTGAACGGAGAGGTTTGGGGCGAACCAGCCCTGCGCCTGCTCTGCAGTTTATCAGCAGCAGGAGTCTTTGAGACACTGAGTTGCACGGGGCTGACTTCTGAGGTGCAATGGGGAGAAAAAACCACCTAGGGAAAATGCTAGAACTGTCGTTTTGGGGGAAAATGTAAAATTTTAGGAAATTAAACATATTCCATGGAAACCCATTTGTACTCGAGACTGGATTCTTTATCCGTGTTTCAAAGCTGTTGTTTCATGTCTGGAGATAAGCAAATGGACGTGTCAGAATTGCCTGTCACTGGGCCTGGTGTCCGTGGAATTTTTAAACAGGCAAAAAACATGGATGAAATGAAGCACGGAGAAAATACCGCATTGATCGTGCGTGTCGGAGTCAGTGAGGCCGGGGTGTGTTTATCAACCATTTTCAGTCAACGCAGGCCCCGTGGCCCTGGCTCGGCGCGGTTCGAACACACGCTCCCTCTGCCCGTGCGCCTCGTTTTCCTTCTCCCGCTTTTCTGCAGACAAGAGCGCAGACGCGCCTCTCAGAACCCCACGCCCCTGCTCCCTCACACAGCTCGTTTCAGGGCCACACAGCTCGGACGTTCGGTTCTCTCCCTCCGCCTTTGCGACTCCCGTCGCTTCTGGTCTCGGTGGCTGAGAGAGCCCCCCCTCCGCCCCCGACCAGTGGCCCCAGAAGCCCCGCATCACCTTCTCCCCCTCCCTTCCCACCTCACGTCAGTCAGACAGGCGAGAACTGCCACGCTGGAGCAGGGCCCCCCTCCACGCCCAGCACCACCCCCTTAGTTCAGGTTCCTGTCCCCACCACCTCGGCCCCTCCCCGGGGTGCTCAGCAGCTTCCTAATAATCTCCCCCGATTATCATCATCATCACCACTGTCATCATCACCATCACAACCATCATCATCGTCATCACAGCTGCCTTCAATTGCCATACATGCTGAGCCAGGCCTGGGCGGTGGTAGTACCCCGTTGCATCCCCCGCCGCTGCTGGGCGTGCAGTTGAGGCTCTGTCTCCACGGAACTCCAAGGTCACTCCTGGTCCCTCCCCCACACGGTTCCCACGGCAACCGTTTCAGTCGTGGTGCCAAACATGCTCCATCGTCCTGAGAAAAGCTCTTCCGAGGATCCCAACATGTGGAGGTCCAAGTGCAGGTTCCTCAGCGGGGTCTCGAAGCCCTTAGGCACCGAGTTCTCTCCCGTGTTTCTGGTCTGTTCTATTCTCCACCAGCTGCAGGCCTCTCCGCCCGGAGACCCCTTCACCTGACACTGGCCTTCTCAGCCTCCACCTCCAGCTCTGAAGCATCTTCCCGCTTCCAGGAGAGCGGGTCCCGCCCTCCTCTGGGCCTCTTGGCCCTGGACGAGGCAAGGGACCCCGCAAGGGAAGAGCCTGCATGTTTTCTGCTTTTGTCTTCTCCAGGGTCTAGCGCGGCGCCTTCCGCACACAGGAATATTTTTATTTTATTTTTAGAGAGAAGGGAAGGGAGGGAGAAAGAGAGGGAGAGAAACAGCAATGTATGGTTGCCTCTCACATGGCCCTCACGGGGACCCGGCCCGCAACCCAGGCATGTGCCCCGACTGGGAATCGAACCGGGACCGCCTGGTTCCCAGCCCGCGCTCAATCCGCTGAGCTACACCAGCCAGGGCTAAACACACCTTTTTAAAAGAGTAATGTAAACACACTTATTTACCACCGAGATTTCCAGTCGCCGGTTTCCTGAAGAGTGCTGCTCTTTCTTTCCATTTTGGAGAGGGGGACACGGTTTTCCAACTTGGTCCTGGGCATGGAGGGGTGGGGGGACGGTACGGCCAGCTCGCTGCGCCGAGTTTGGGCTGGCCCGCTGCCCTCAGGGGCGTCCTTGCCCGTTAGAAGCCCACTGAGCGCACGTCTCTGCCGTGGAACTAGGCCAAGGGCTGACCAACGGACTCGGTCCCCGTCCAAAGCCACCCTTGGAGCTCCCACCGCGGTACTTTTCTCGGTGACACCTGATTCTTTATGGGTACATTTCCTGCCCTCGGCCACGTTTGAAATCAAATTGCTTCATGTCCCTTCCTCTGACTTTTCTTTCAAAGCTGTAATCATTTACTTCGCTTTTCTCTTAGATCTTTGTTTGAAGATTTCTGGCTGTAACCGTTCCTTGTCATTTCTATTTCTAGCCCAGGTTTCTGCTTGAGCTCGGTGATTCGTTAATAAGGCTGGGCAAAGTTTCAACAGAATTTAATCTTACATTTTAAATTATCCCTTACATTTTTCTGCCTTGACACATTTACTGTAATAAAGGAAAATCATTAATTCACTTAGAAATATGTGTGCAAACTATAGTTTTTCTCTTGATTAATTGTATATTCACCATTTCTTTGCTGCTAATTTACTGTGCATTTGAGAGAACGAGGGGGAGGAACACATTTTTTTCCCCTTTGTTCAAAGACACCTGCCTTGGAGTCAAATGGGGCTGCGCGTTTATTTGCCTTCTGCCTGCCCAGGGCAGGGGAATATTTCTTCGTGAGCATGCTTTCCAGTCTCCGCTCCAGCGTCCTCTCCCCCTAAGCACACCACACTCTTCTCTGTTCTTCTTGGAAAAACATACCGTAAAGTACCGGCATTTCTCACAGTTCCGGAAGCCAGGCGGCCGACGATCATGGTGCCAGCAGATTCCGTATTTGGGGAGAGAAGTGGCCCAGGAGCTCGGTGCTGCCTCCACCTTCCGGGAACTGTCCGTAGTCACCAGCCCCCGTCACAAGCCAGGCGATGCTTCCGGGGCTGGGGGGGCTGCGGGGGCCGACGCAGAAAAAGCGCAGCTTTCATGGCAGTGACCGTGCCCAGCACATAGTAAATGCTCAATAAATGCTCGCTTTGGTTATTAATATTCCCCACCATTTGATCCCTAGGTTGGAAGAATGAACCTGCTTTATCCTGTTACCCATGTGTTTAGAAATTGCAAGCACTTTACCCAGTCCTGAAAAGTAGCACCCAAGTCAGTTAAAAATGATATAAATGTCAATGATGGCTTTATGAACCAGACTAGAACCTTCTAGAATGGCAAACATTGTCTAGGCGACCACATTCAATAAACAGACAGTAAAAAGCTGCAGGGAGATGCCCTTTGTCGAGAGGTTCTGAAAAAATATGTGTCCCTGAAGCTTTTGGGTGACACAGAGATGCTTTCATTTTGAAGGCTCACCATGCTTTCACGAAGCGGCTTCAATAGAGCCCTTGGATGCGTCCAGGACGGTGCTCGGCTCCCGGAGAAGGACGGACGTGGCGTGAGGCTGCCGTTGTTTCCTGAGGTCTTCCTGAGATTCCTGTAATAACACCACAGCCCATGCCGGGTCACCGGTAGTCATGGGAGGACCCAGGGCTGAGGGAGGGAGCGTGACGACAAGCTTTGCAACAGACTTTCCGTGTGTTTCAGTAAGGAAATCCCACGGAGGATACAAAGTTTCTGTGTTCTGGTGACTGTCACGCATCACAATGAAGGAGACACTCTGTGGACACCCGGGAGGCACGTTTTCCATTGCAAACAACGCTGCGTTTGGGTGGACGCGCCGGGGCAGTGCTGGGCCTGCTGCGGAGGGAGAAGCAGTGGCGTGGGCAGGAAAGACGCACACAGCCCGGGAACCGGAAAGCAAACCCGGGACTGTCGAGTCCCAGTGGTTTTTCCCCAGGGCTCTGAGTTTCACACGGTACTGACACTTTCCAAGATGGTTCTACTTTTTATTTCCTCCTCCTCTGATTGGGATTAAAAACATTTAGACTAACTATGGATTACCTGAAACCATGCATGTCGTTCCTTCTGAGGGAAATAGTTTGCTCTTTGCCAACCATAATGCATCTTTCTGTGACGGGTAATTGTGAGGCAGCCGGGCTCAGCCAGACTCTCCGGATATCAGCTGAGATACCGTTCCAAATGTTACCACAAGCTGCTTCTGAGCAGATAATGTCAACATTCACACCGGCAGGTGTGAGGGCGCGGATTACTTCTATCACGTGTGAGCCGCTTCCAGGGTCAAGGAGGGGAGACAGCGCAAAGTCACAACGCAAGGTGTGGATGCCTAATCCCATTACTGGGGGGCGGGGGCGCACAAGTACGACTTGAAAGAATCTACCACAAACACACATAAGGAATTCTAAGTGTATTTTGTTTCTCCACGTGGTCCCGGAAGCTGCGTTGTCACAGAAGCTCCAGGTGACGTGACGCGGGCCCTGCCGACGCAGGGCCAGCTCCTCGCCGCGACCAGGCTGCTCCTGGAGGAGGCGTGTTACCTCCCGCCTGTCGGCCACGCCCTGGGGCCCGTGTCCAGCGTCCGGCCGCTGCAACCGCCGTTCCAACCCAAGTCTGTCCGGCTCGAAGCCACACTTCCTCCCTCGCCCTGCGTCTCGGTCGGGGGCAGCGGCTGAGCTCGGCTGCGGGTGCGAAGGTGCGACCCTGGCGAGTGAAGTCGGAGAAGACCGGCGCTGGTGGGATGGCAGGACTGGGTGACAGCGGACTGTGACCGTCAGAAAAACGGTTCAGGTGGTTTTGCAGTAAGCGTCTCCATGTACAAGCATCGTAGACAGCACCGACCAGCAAAGGCCCGCCTGTTCTAAATGAAAATATTCGAAGCGAACCAAAGTATACACACACACACACGTGTGTGCAGGCGTGCATATATGTTGCATACGTGCACCCACGTGCATTGGACTTTGCTTTTACAAGATGGTGGTTTCGAGTGGAGAGATGGAAGGAGAAGTTCATTACAAGGTGGCTGCCGTGGCTACGCTTCCTGGGAAGACGCTCTGGGGTCGAGAGTTCAGACGGGGACACCCAGGAAGGGACCCGGGAAACAGCTCAGGCAGGACCTGACACCTCTAAACCAGGGTCACAGCCTTGGGCATGGAGACAGAGGAGCGACGGGACAGAGCTGAGCCGTCACGGACAAACCGATCACGGAATCCACACCTCAGGCCAGCCTTGGTGAAACCGCCGGGCAGCATCCTCGGGCCCTCGCACACCTTCTCCATCTGGAACCACCCAGGTTCCTCTGCAGGTGTGGAAGGACGGCAAATAAACGCGTCCGACTGATTCAGAAAGTCAAGGTGAAGGAGGTGCCTGCAGCAGGCCCCGGAAGCACGCCCCACGGACGGTCACCGCGTCCTCTCCGGAGGAGAACACGTGTGCCGGTCAGGTGCCCACCACGTCTGCAAACCAGGATCTCTGCGCAGGCCGCTCGCATCCCACACGTGGGCGGCCGCACTGCCACCCTGCATGTCCCCACACGTGGCCACGCTCCACAAAGGGCACCGAGGTCCCTGATGCCCACGACACTGAGGACCCCGTCTGTGTGGTGGCCGGGTCACTGTCGTTACCTGCCCACTGGCCACCCCCCTCTCTGTGTCCCTGCCGGCCGGCAGTGCTGAGGACGGCCGGCCATCACACGTGCGGAGCCTGGGACGCTGGGGATGGGAGCGGGAAGCAGACAAAAGCTCTGGCCGCCGGCGCCCTGCGGCTCGGTTTGCGGCCGAGGCCCAGGAGCGAGCAGGACGTGCATCTCGGGGAAGAGAATTATTTCACTTTTAATGAACAGCGTGTGGGTGTTTTAAATTCAGCGAGTGCTCAATTTATAAGTTAATTTTGGAGTGCCTGCCCTGGAAGTCACATAATCTAAGATCGTTCTAACAGCAGTGTGGCCAGGAACTAAATTTACAGCGAAAGGGAGACAGTTCTCTGAACTGAGCCTCGCATTGGGGCAGGGAAATTCGGAGACGCCTCACACACACCCTGGTGCCAAGTGGCGCTTAATTAACTTAACGGGACGAGACTTCTGCCAAGATCTTTATGGGGCCAGTGAAGCACTTGGCCGTGGGCACCCAGGTGCACGAACAGGATGACGCCACCAGGTGGCGCCTAAGCACTGCCTTTGCCCACCCGCCACTGGGTGTCAGCAAGCAGCACCACACCGGACATTCCCGTGGACACTGACCTCCCTTCAGTGTGTTGGGAAGACCATATTGGTGCTAACGATAGAACGCAGTCTGGTTTGTGCACCAGAGCACACCACACACCAACATAAAGGAGACAGACGTCACCCAGAACTGGGGAAGAGACCCAAAGGTAGCCGAGCGCACCCTCGGGCGAGACGCCACGTCCCTGACCGCTCCGGGCGCCACCTCAGCTCTCAGCACTCACTGTCTCCGTCCTCACGAGGTGTCTCGGTCCTTCCGGCGGCCTCAGCGCGGGGGTGTTGTCCCCTCCCTTTGTAGCAGAGGAGGTGGGAAGTCTGAGAGGTGGCCCGGGGGACACGGTGGGTGAGTCTCAGGGCTGGTCCGGTTGGTCACCCACCGGCCACTCGAACCCGTGGCTCAGCTGGGGTGGCCTGCCGGGCTCTGCGGCAGCCCCCTTGGCACTGGCTCAGGGCCAGAGTGTTGTCTCGGTGGTCGGTGGTCCAGAGCTGGGAGTTAACACTGGGGGGGGCGGGGTTCAAATTTTAAGTTGACAAACTTGGGCTGATTTCCTTCTTGGGCTGATTTCCTTCTTGGGCAAAGAAAGTGACAAAAGGTGACGGATGAGCAATTCGGTCACAGACACAGAGAGATGACGGCACCGCGGACAAGCCACTCGGCTGCCTTCGTGAGCCAGTTTGAACCCGGTGGCTGGGCCTGGACTGCTCCGTGTGGACGTCCCAGGAGGCCAGTCTTTGACTGACCCCTTGTCGTCCATCGGAGTGCCACCTTCCCGCCCCGACTCTGAAGGAGGGACAACACCGTGTGGCCCTCCTCCCCGTGGACACACGGAGCCAGCAGGGGACGGAAAACACACTCCCGGGTTCCAGGGGACGTTTCTTTGTTCGGTGCAAGCCTGGCAGGAGGAGGCGGATGGAGCTGCAGCCCAGCTGGCCCTGCCCACTCCGACCACGGTCTTCACCTTAATTACACGCTTCAGTCCCGGGAAGAGTCAGATGAATGTACCTGCTCGGGCGCCACCCAGTCTGCCTAATTAATGCAAGTTGTAAGGCATTCAGGAGGTGTTAGGAAGCAGAATGCGCTTGTTCCTATAATTTGAAAACATCCTAATTAGGATCCGTGCTTGGAGGAAGCACCTCCCTGCCACCTCTGGAAAACAGGGCGGTTTTCACGAAAACAAACACAGGGCTTGGGCGGAATCATGCAGACGGGGCTTCAGGCTTCCTTAGCTGTGGCTGGGCCGCTGAAACCCTGCCTCTCTGTTGCCGGCCCCCTGCGGTGTGACCCCGCCATGCAAGGGGATCGCACACCGGGTGTGGAAGGTGTGTAAAAGTGGAAATTACACGGGCATCGTCTCTGTCACCTAGCACAGCGGTCCCCAGCCTTTTAGGCTCCAGGGACCGGTTTGCTCCCTTGCCCGCCGCGCACCTCCTGCTGAGAGGCCGCAGGCCGGTTCCCTTCCACAGCCCAGGGGCGGGGCCCCGACTGGGGTCCGGTGCAGAGAGAGAAGGTGAGCAGATGCGTGCACGGCAGCGCCCGTTTTGGACACGTGACCTGTGCTGGCGTCAGTGTGACGTGGGCTCGGGCGGGGTGCACGGAGATGGAACACACACCTTCTCTGACTTGACACACGCGCTGAGCACAGACATGCCGACGCTCTCAGGGTGGCACTCTGCCCAGGAGAAGTCACCCTCCAGACAGGACGGTGCCCTCCAGGACCCCTGCATCCAGCGGATAAGGCAGGTCAGAGGTCAGGAGAGAGAAACCCCGTGGCACGTGATGCCGGGGTGGGCAGGGGCCGCGTGTGAATATACAGCCAGGTTCCCAACCCCGGTTTTCTAGACGCTCGGATGAGGGAAGACCTGGGAACAGGCGAGTTCCGCGTCGGGGTCACCCAGGAGAACGAGGCTACCGGGCGAAGGGCAAACGCGAACACATTTCTGTCTGCAAAGCCCGGAGGCGAGGGAACAGCAAGATGGTCCAGGGGCGCAGGGTCAGCGGAAGGTCAGACTCCAGAGAGCCACCGATGGCTGCCAGCGGTTTGCGTGACCCAATGGCCAGTACCATCTGAACGCGAGCGTGCTGGGGACTGGCTTGCATCCCCCAAAGTACCCATGTCTAAGCCCTAAGCCCAGAGTGACAGCCTTTAGGAGGTAATGACACTGGCATGAGTGGGGCCCAAATCTGGGAGGACCGTGGCCTCGCAGGAAGAGACAGAGAGACACACTGTCCTCCCTCTGTCCCCGCCGTGCCCAGGGCAGACGGCCGTCAAGCCAGGAATAGAGCCTTTGCCAGAAATGACTGTCCAGAACCTTGACCGTGGACTTCCAGCCTGCGGGACTGTGAGAAGGTGCAGACCCATCGGCCTCTGGCGTTCTGTCCCGGCGGCCCAAGCAGGCTGTGCAGAGTGACCCACAGTCCTGATGACCAGTGACAACCTTACATCCAGAATCAGGCCCGCCTGAAACGGGTGGACTGGCCCTGAACTGATCTTAAGCAGCTTCTACAGAGACTCCACAGCTTCTCGTGACATCTATTTAAAACATCAAACCCCACTGTCAGGAGGACTCTTCCAGATACACCATTCCGGCGCTCTCAGTGGTAATCCATGACTTTGTGGTATTGTGTGTTCTGGAAAAACCCATGCGGTTAACTTAATTTTACAACATAAAGCATAATATATCGCAAGACTTTACTATTTCCTTAAATAATACAGCTCTCCACTCACCACAGCACAGTCATTAAAAGCTGTGCTGCAGTACCCAGAAAGGTAAAAAATAAGAAGGCCCCTGATCAAGCAGCTGCGGGAAGCAAGCTTTATTAAAACAAAGTCCAGCGCGGTTCCGTCCCTGCCGGACCCAGAGGCACGGCCCCACACTGCTGCGCTGACGGATTCACCCACAGTGTTCACTGTGGCTCGTGGGAGGCAGACCTATCACGCACAACTTCCCAAGTGTCCTTGACAAGGGGACCCCTGTGTCACTGGCTGCAAATTAGAAACCCCATGGAATGGCTGCCTGCAGGGTACCGGCTTCTTGAGTAAATCCTGTTTTCAAGCAAAGGACCCTGTGCAAGAGAAAGAGCCACTGTACCGGCAGTCAGAGCAGAAGAAGGAAACATTCTAAATGTTTCACGCAGAACGGGATCCCCCCTTGGAACAGATGCCAACAAAGTTTGGTAAAGGCGGCGGGGAGAGGGGGAGGTGGGTGTAAATCCCAGCCACTGCGCCTTCAGGTGACGTCCTGGAAACTGCTCTCGGAAGCCCAAATGTCCTGCGGCCACTGGTGTGTCAGCTGCTGGATCTGGCGTCCCCAGGCCCTGGGGGGCCGGCCCTCAGAGGGTGTGAGCCTAGGCAGACCCGGCCCGGCTGGACCCTGCCCACATTAGCACACGGCGTCCACGGCTGGAGGGGACGCCTGCCCTCGCATGTACCCTTCACACCGGGCTCAGCGTGACTCACCGCCCGCGCAGATGGACCACGGGACAGGGGAGCCCAGGGACCGGGAGTCTGCCCATGCGGCACCGGACCCCCGGCTCAGAGATGCAGGGTGATGGCCCCCCCCCCACTGTGTTTCTGCTGGTTTTGTTCGTGAGACTCTCTGCAGACAGGTCTGCTTCCACCCCACCCCCCTTCCTTCAGGGAAAATAAGGAACAATCTCTTTAACACTCTTTTTCATGCTTGAAGGAGTCCAAGGCACCGGGGGCCTGTCTGCGGCATGAATGAAGGAGCACAGGAGTCTCAGCGCCGACGATCCGATCGAGGAGAGAGGCAGACTTGGGGAGGGAGTGAAAGGTCCCCCTGGAGTCCGTGGGCAGGCTCAGGGGGCTTCCCGTTCGCTGTCGAATTAACGTCATTCCGGATGAGCTTGACTCACCCCGCACAGTAGGGCCGCACTGGTCCGGGCACACAGGAAGAGAGACAAGCACGCTGTGGGGTGTGAGGCCACAGAGGACAAGACAGAAGGAGCCACAGCTGATCAGGAGCCTCCGTGACCTCTCCCTCTCTCTGTTCTCGGCTGCAGGGGTCACAGGGGTTCATGGGACTTGAAGCCCTCCCCTCCCCATGTAGGTGTGAGCGGCAGTTGACAGATCTTCCTGGTTCCTCCCTGACCCTGGCTCAGATGTGCGTGTCCCCAGCAGGAGGCCACGGAATCAGCATCAGTGCCACCGCGTCTGGGGGTGCAGGGGGAGGGTGCCTCTCCCGACGCACCGTTTTATGGGGAGATGCCAGCACGGCGGGGGATCCTAACCATGGCAAGCTGGGGGGCTGTGTCTCACTCATGGGCACACCCTAAGGAACCCGCCCATTCTTCCACTGGGTCCTCTTTGCCAACTTCAAGGTGTATTCTGATTTTTCACCTTGGAAAAATTTAACTTGCTACCTAATCTCTGAATAGTGGGAGAACCGTGGTCTCCCACCCCTCCCCTGACATATACCCCCAAGAAAAGGTAGCACACAGAGAGAAACAGACTCCGGATCTCAGGAGAAGACCGGCCAGCTGCAGGGAGTGACCGGCACCGCATCTCTGTGCGCATACCCAGCCATCAGCGCCGGTTCCCGTCCATTTGCTCTTGCAGATGAGCTTGGACCACGTAGCTGGTTCTATAACCAGCACTGGCTTTAACCCTCGGCCCGCGGTGATGGGTCTCCTATGTGGTCTCTGTCACCACCTCTGCCTTCACTGCTGGAGCCCTGGGGTCCTACAGCCCAGCCGGCATCTGAGCCCAGGTCGGACTCGGCCAGATAGAACAGAGCCCACACAGGCACACACGGTAAGTGTCAGACACCCACAATTCCAGGACGCGCCCCTTTCAGAAGCGAGTGTTGGCTCCCCCGGCGAGCGCAGGGAGGCGTAAAAATAAACTAGAAGTCCCCCAGGCCAGCCAAAGTCCGCTGTGCCTTTTGTCCAACCTTGGACATGTCCCCGACACGCAAGCGGCCCGTCTCACAGAGGGATCCTCTTTGGGCCGTAGCCCTCCGGCCCCTCAGCAGCCTGGCATTGGGAAGCTGGTGCACACGGAGCGGGCACTCGGGCGACGGGAGCTCAGGTGACTGGGAGGGAGCGGCCCAGCCAGAGGCCCCTTCGCTCCTGACGTGCAGCTGGACGAGGCAGGAGAGGAGAGAGTGAGGGGCAGAGCATCTCCTTTGTTTCCTCTTCCTCTCCTTAAATGGGGGGCCGCGGTGGCGGGGGCTCCCTCCTTTAATAGACTCTGCAGTCATTTTGGAGATGAAACATACTTTGCACGCACATAAAACACCCTTTATGCCAGAAGGCGGAGGCTGCAATTGGTGCCCAGGCGCTCCCAGAGCCTCTCAAAGAGGTCCCCGAACATTTCGCCTGCGTTTACCATATTTAAAGGAACGATTATCCTAGCACTAAACTCCAAGGCTAGCGTACAGAAATAGAAGCACGGGAGCTGGGACTACCTATTACTTTCTCTCTCGGGGAGCAGCAGCCAGGAATATTTCTGAAGATGCGCGTGACCCCGGCAAGGCCCTGCGCTCCAGGCGCACGGCGTCAGCGCCTGTTCCCCTCGTCCACGCAGCACACTCGTGCCCTGCGGGCGCCCCCCCGTGTGGACTCCGCTGATGAAGGCCTGTCGGGGGTATGGGCTCCATTTAGAAGGCAATATTCTTCTCCGTGGCCATTGCCTTATTTTAGGAAATCCACGGGGATCCATCACGTCAGAGTTCAGAGTGGAGGGTAGCTGGTTGTCACTCCCCAAATCTTTGCAGGTGTCCCCCGAAGCAGGAAAGATTCAATTATAAGGTTTTGCTTTCTGTTTTCTTTTCACTGTTTCAAAGCACAAACCCATACTAGGGGAACATTGATACGCTTTTAGGAGGGTGTGGAAGCACTTTTAACTCACGCGTGGTGTTTTGAGTTGCTGTAATTTGCTACTCAGCCTTCAAGGCGCCTCGTCATATTTCACTGAACTTGACTCTTCCATTTGGATAAGTGAGGCTGACTGAAAGGCAACACCTGCCCCGGCGGCTTTGTCAGGCCACCAGGACGAGAGGCAGACACAGCCCGTCCCTGCGCCCTCCCCATTCCCAGTGGGGAATGTTTCCGGTGCATTCTTCTCAGGGGCTCTGTGGGAGTGGCCTGTACCTGTGCAGACAGGAGGGACAGGGGGGTGACTCAGAACTGAGAGCTCCGCCTTGCCCACACCTGCCGTGCCAGGCCAGAACGGCGCCTGCCGTCAGCGATTCACACGGTCAGACACGGTCACGCAAGGAGTTGTCTTTACTTTAGAAAATGGTGAGCTTCTGTGGAATGGTCAGAACACGGCCTGTGACCACGGAATGTCAGAGCATCGGCCAGCCGCCGTCGGAAAGGGAGACCGCAGAGCTCGCAGGGGTGCGGCCGAGTCCAGAGGGACGGTGGGGAGCTGTAACCCGAGGGAAGCGTTGTGGGTCCGATCCCTGGTCAGCGCACAGACAAGAAGCAGCCGCTGATGGCATCCGCAAGTAGAACCACAAATCGATGTTTCCTTCCCCCTCCCCTCCCCCTTCCCCCTTCCCTCCCCTCCCCTTCCCCTCCCTTCCCTTTCTTCCCTTCTCTCTCTCTCTCTCTCTCTCTCTCTCAAATCAATAAATAAAAAGAAAACTTTAGAAGTAGGGTCCCTGTAGATACAATCGGGTTATGATGAGGTCCTACTGAATCAGTGAGCCCTAACCCCATGTAAATGGACGCAGACACAGGGAAGGGATGGCCAGGTGAAGGTGAGGCAGAAACTGACCGCTGCTATGTGGTCAAGAACCAAGGCGTGTCCAGGGCCGCCCAAACCTGGAAGGCGCGAGAACGGGTCTTCCCGTAGAGTCTCCGGAGGGAGCATGGCTCTGCCTCCCTCTTTATTTGGACTTTTAGGCTTAAGAACTAAGAAAAAACATTTCTGTTGTTTTAAGTCATCCAGCTTGGGGTCATTTGTTGCATTAGCCAGGAGAAGGGACCGCCCCTTCCTTTTGCTTCTGCCTCTCGGGGCTCCCGCGGTCCCTGTGCCCTGGCCTATTTCTAAGCCTGACACAAAGTCTCTCCTGCACTGTCTGAGTTTTCCCACGCTCTGTCCAGCAGCAAACCAGGGCGTCCAGCCTCTGTGCGTCTCTGGGTCGCACCAGGAGAAGGAGCGTTGGCTTGGGCCCCACGTTAAATGCATGGCAGCGCATCATCACAAAACCGTCTCATGCAGTTTTAAGTATATTTACGACTTTGTGTTGGGCTGTGTTCCCAGCTGTCCTGGGCTGCCTGTCTCAGAGGGACCTGGGGAACAAGCAGGCGTTTCTTGCTGCCTCTCTAGGTGTCTGTGGGCATTGGTGGCTAGTCAGACAGACTTTCCGAAAAATGATGCCCCAAACCAGAGGAGAGGCAGGCAAAGGGGTCACCCTGTGGGATGTTAAATTACACCACCTCCCAACAGGTCCACCCCGGGACGGCGGCACCATCTGCCCTGGAGGCTGCACCGTGGCCCGGCTACCATTTACTGTGGATTCTCGGCTCCAGTTCCGTGAAGTTCCATGTTAATGCCTAGGCTGTTGAGTTAGAGATGCAAGTCATTACTTTACGGTGGGACCCGACGCGGTGGTTTAGATCCCTACACTGGGAGGCACCGGCCAGCTCTACATCCAGCCGAGCAATCCCATTGGCGTTGTTCTTCCAAAGCCCGGGTGACCCTCACGCCGGCCCTGCCCCTGCGAGCCACCCTGCCTTTCTGCCAATGGCCCCATGACGGAGTGGAATCAGTCTTGCTGCGTTTATGAGAAAATCCTGATGTTTTTAACTTTTAGACAATCGTGCTTTAACACGCACCGACAAGATTACGCCTTTGTGCGAGAATACGGACGGCTCCGTGCGACCTGGGTGACTACTTGTCACACGGCCACGGGCCGGAGGGCGGAGGCTGGCTTTAGATGGGAATACGAAAGGACTTCAGTGTGCTGAGAGAAAAATTCTATGTACGGAATTCTAAAAAGCCTACTCACTGGAAAAGTATTAACAAAGATACCACCAAGTGTCTCCTGAAGTCTGAGACAAGTCACCCCAAAGACCTGCTCCTTCAGAGCCACATTAAATGTCTTCACGTCTGCATTATTCCACCCAGTGCTTTGGACAAAACTAAGTCGGGACACTGATGTGTAGGATATTATTAAGTAAATGCCAGAATCAGAGAAAGCAGCTGAAAATTAACTGTGAGTTACAGGAATCTGATAAGAAACTTAGGTGATTTCCCACTGCAAGATCAGACTTCCATTTTCACGACCTTGTCGGGACATCGATGTGAACGTGGAAACAGCGAAGAATGAGCAAACCACACACGTCACAAACATAGTACAGGACGCAGGTGGCACTTCGAAAAGGAGCATCACCCCGATGGAAGGAGAGGGTGTGTGCATGAGTGTGTACGTGTGCGTAAGAGTATATGGAGGAGTGCATGTATATGCATGTGGGTATGTGAGTGTATATTTGCACATGTGTGCTTGTGTGAGTGTGCGTGCATGTGTGCGCGCGTGTCTCAGGGTCAAAGCCGGGCGAGAGCGATGGCAGTGAAGGGCCCGAGGGCACGGCCACCCCCGAGCGCGGTCGTGCGCCCCGCTCTAGGAGAAGGCTTTCTAAAAGAGACTTGGGAGTGGCCGATCCTCTCCCCAGGAGGCATGTGTCACCGTCACTCCCAGTTGGGGACGACGCTCGGAGGGCTTCCCTTCTCCCGGGTCAGGTGGCCGCTCGTGCGGAGCCAGGATTCAGACTCACTTCCAACTCCACCGCGCCTCTTCGGGTCTCTATCCCAGGCCATCACCTCTCAAAGTGACGCTGACCTTGTCCAGGCTGTCCCGGCATCTGGGGGGTCACACAGGCCGCAGGTCCAGACCATGGCCTTTCCGGGACGCACCTGGTTCGATGGAAAAGCCGACTACGCAAGATGCCCCAGACAGTGACTCCGGTAGCCCATAGTCCCCGACACGCCCTGGGGCCTGGGGCACGCCTTCTGCCCCAGTCTGGGCCTCGGTTTCCAAGTCTGTGCAACGAGATTATCGGACCAGATACACACGTTTATACTGGTTTCGCCCAGCAGTAGGTTATCGTTCTTTCCGTCCAGTAAAGTTGCCGAGGCACAGGCTGTGAATCGCCCTGAGATGCTTTGCTTGGAAGGCGACCATTAATGTATGCGCCGTCGAGAAAGAAGACGACGTGATGATCAATTAGTGTCTTATTTTATAGGCACTGGGAAAAATTGGACTGATTTAGGGGTAGATATCTTTATCATATATCACAAAAATCAAAAGGCAGTAAAAAGATTTGAGGTCTCCCTAAACTATCTTCCCGACCACTGTCCAATCTCCCCAGATAACTGGTAGACTTGGAGGTGCATGCGTTTTTGCCTCTTCACCTGCTGGTCACCCCCAATGAGGGCTTCCGAGCTCATGTGATAAAGCCTTTATTTATTAGGCAAATGGATGATTGTCGTTTCTGAGGTTTTCTCAAAGCCAGGGGTGCGTTCCATGTTCCTTTGCTACTGGAAACTACACGGGTGTGCCTGTCTGGGTGTCTTTTAGTGTGTGCGTGCCTTGTACAGTTAGATGTGAATTTGGGGGGATGTGTGTGTTCTGTAGACTGTCTAGAAAATAGACACGTGAGGGAGGACACGGGACTTTACTTACTGCAGTGTCCCCTCCCCCCCGACTCCCTGCCCTTCACAAAACAGGGGCTCAGAAAATCCCTGTTGACATGAAGCAGACCCAAACTCTGTGACATTGATTTAAAACTCTTCCAATTGTCTGGCTTCCTCTGACGCCCATTAGCTAGAGTGAGTTGTCTACATTCACTGAAAATATATGCCTGAATGTTTACCATTCATTAGCGCTAGAAAGCCAGGCAGGATAGTAAATTGCGAGACACATCAGTGAAGACAAATTTCTCCATAGAAAAATTATTTAAAATTATAGTTTTTCATGCCATTCTGCAGTGCTGTTGATTTTTGCCTAATTAAATGCTGATTATAAAGCAAACACCTGCCAGGGTCTCTCCCACTGATCAGCGGGGTAACTGAAGGGGATCCAAATCGGTGTCCCGGTTTTCCACGTAACACAGAAGTTGTTTTATTATCAGCATTTCAAAGCTGGGTTTTTATTGTCATTTTATGTGCTTTGTAATTTGTACATTAAAAATAAAAGTTTCAAAAATAACGATCACTTTGCATTTTATTCAGGGCAAATGTGGTGCATGGAATCCTGTGCTGATGGAACGCTAATTTTGATTCCACATTTCTAAGTGCCCAATCTACCAGCCGGTCTTCCCAAGTACTCCCGTGTAGTTTTGAGTTAAATTTGAAGTGATTTACTTAAACATGTCACAGAAGTAAGCCTGTGTGTTCTGGAGCAAGCTGTTCCCCACAGCAGTACTTCAGAGTATTGAGATCTGCGTCTCTGCGCTGCTGGTTCACAGGCTGGGAGCCAGGCTGGGCCTCTCCGCCCACGAGCCTGGTGCTCCCTCTCCCTCCGGTTCTGGGGGCTTCACAGTCGTTCTGATCTGGATGCCACACACACAGGCACACATGCATACTCACGCGTGCACACATGCATGTGCACAGAGCCACATTCACAGGCACACACGTGCACACAGACACAGGGCATTTCAAAGGGACGGTGTGACAGAAGGATCCCGTGGCCTGAATAATAGCATAGCGTGTCAGTTAGGGGCACGGACTTGGGAGCAGCTTGCTGCGCTGAAGTCCCGCCTCTCTCTGCTCCTCGGCTCCCACACCCGTGACGTGGGCTGATTAGCACTACGACGTGGGCACAGGGGTGCCTGGAGGAACAACTGACCTAATCTTGTCAAGCATTTAGAGTGCACCGGCCGGAGTGTGAATGGCATGTAAGGGACCGCCACATGAAAAAGCAGGAGAGGTACCCCCGTCTGTCACAGTGCGGCTGGAGGATTTTGTGAACCTGTGACGGGAAGTGGGTGGAAAACCCACCAATTTCTGAAACCCACGTCCTCCCCACCTCGCCACAAACAAGCCTTTCTGGTCTCGTTGTTGCTCAGAGAGTTTGTTCTGTGCGCAGCCATGTTTAAAATGCCCGGGTAGCTCGTGACCTCTACGAAACATGAAACTGGCCCCAACCCCACCCCCGCCCCCCCAAGGGATCAGACTCGCTTCCTCGCTGGAAACACATGTGAGGAGTGTCCTGCACCCGCAGGTCTGACACGCTCCATAAAGCCAGCGCTCTAGGAAGGTTCCGGCTCAGAGATTCCTACCGCCGCGTTTGTGCGAGAGGCCACGGGAATGAAAACATTTACAAAATCCCAGCGCGATGCCCCTGATGGACCAGCCCTGTGACCCATCCCAGGGCCGTCACTTGCCGGTTCCCCTTCGACAGGAGCAAGGCGCCGTCTTTGACGCGGGAGTGAGAGAAGTTCCCAGAGAACTTCTGTACTGTCCTCACTCACCAGGATCCAAACTGCATCGCACATCCTGCCTGTCTGTCTGTCTGGGTGTGTTAAGTGCGGAATTCAAACAGCTCTCTCATCCACTAGGTAACCTGCAAGGAGCTTCCTTTACAGACAGAATTTCTTTCATACCAACACAGTTTTCTGGGGAATGAAAGTGCAGCCTTGAGAGTCACTTCTCCTGTCACCCACGCAGGACCGGAGCACGTTGGAAAGGGACTGCCGCTGGGACCCCCGGCTCTTGTCCCGGCCCAGCACCGCGCCATGGCCAGGGGCCTCTCAGTCTCATGAATGCCCCTCTCTACCGACCGAGTCAGGGTCAGGGCAGGCGCTCCAGGCGCTCAGCTCTGGGATCAGCAGGAGGGGATGTGGGTACAGAAGGGCCAATATAGTGAAGGCTGAGACACGGGTGTTAAATTCTAGGACTGTGTGACCCACGGCCGGCCAACCGCACCCATCGGCTTAGGAAATGTTCCCACTTGGAAGAAAACTTGGAGTAATCACAGACCAAAGTCTTGGCTGATTCCACGTCTGGCGAGAGTCTGCTTCTCGGTTCCTGGGTGGCTGTCTTGTCGCGGTGTCCTCGCGTGGCAGAAGGGACAGGAACTTTGGGGTCTCGTTCATAAGGACACCAATGCCATCCAGGAGGGTCCACCCTCATGACCAAATCACCCACCAAAGGCCTCACCTCCAAATACCAGCACATTGGGGGGCAGGGTTTCAACTTACACATTTGGGGGAAGGGGTGGCCAGTCACGACAACTCCAGTTGACGCGCGGGGGCTTCCTGAGCACCACGGGGAAGAAGAGTCAAACGCCTGTGGTAAAAGGCAGCACACAAGACGAGCCAAGATCATCTGTTTAGGAGTTGGAGTCTTGACAGCAAGTGGCTCACCTACTTGCCTTACCGATTTGATTCGAGTGAGCATTTTGCGAGGAGCTTCTTGCGGTCGCAGAAGTAAACTGTTCAAAGCACCCGCCCGCTGAGGGCGACGCTGGAACTGGAGCCAGGTGTTTGTGCCCAGTCATTTTGGAAACCAGACTTCGCTGGAAATCACCCCCCTGAAGCAGCATCCTTGTCCTCCGTGCCATGTAAGTTCTTAAGTAAGACATTCAATTACCCATCATTAGTATTCACGCTTCACCAGCCGGGCTGTTGAGACCTTCCTCTTGAAAGCAGGAGAGTTTTTCCTACAACACAATTGATCTGAAAGTCTTCGCAGCCGTTGGCGTAGTCAGGGCGGAAGGGTTACTCGGCTCGCAGAGCGAACCGTGGTGCACTCGGGCACGCTATTGTCCTCGGTGAAGGACGAGCGATGTCCTTGGGTGGCAAAAGAAACTTTAAATATCACACTTGTGTGTTTACTTTAGTGCTGTCTTTCAAGTCTTTGCTCTTGACCAGACGGTGTAAACGGGTCTTTCCCCCTCCCATCACGAGCGTGCTCACGTGAGAGCTATTCAGAAGTCGGCACAAAGCGCTCTCTTCCCTGTGTTGCTTTCCTCTTTTCTTTGTCTTTGTCTTCAGGTTTGAATGGGACCGGACACCAGTCCTCTCTGTTTGTGTGGAAGTTACCGTGGATCGGGCACTGGGGGGCGAGGGTGACAGGGCTGCAGGCTTTCCCCACGTCGGGCAGGAGGCCTGTGTGTGTTGTTCTAAGATGTAGGAGACGTCTCGATCGAAGGATATAGTGCTTGCTACACATTAATGGAACGTGCTTTGAGTTTTCCTCTTAATAAGGCCCTTTACAGAGTGCCAGGGACCGGAATCTGGAAGGTCCACCGTGACTGGGATGCTCCGTGGTCATGACATTGAAACCCTGACTAGTCTTTCTCTGATGAGTCAAACGGGTGCAGGAAGGCAGAAACGGGTCACGTAAAAAGTCCGACGGCCTTCCCCGTATGACAGAGATGCCCGGAGCTGCCAGGGCCTGTTGCAGACCGTTCCGGTTTAATCTTTCCTTTCCCAGGAACCCGACTCCCCCGGACGTGTGACAGCGTGTGCTAAGAGCTGGAAGAGGTGCCGCTTTAATGTCTTTACCACTGTCCCCATAGAGGTGAGTTTAAATGACAAGATTATAGACGGCTGCAAACAAACCCCATTGTCACTGGGCACTTGCTATGGTGATAATTTACTGGTCAAAAGCTCTAAAAGATGAGCAAATATTTTATTCTTTTCGTGTCATTCTGAAAGGGAAGCTTGTTGACGCAATTGGAAAACGTCACGGAAGGCGGGCTTTCTAGTGCAGATGCCCAAGTCCCAGCACGTTCAGATCGCCAACTTTTGAAGACACAGCAATTTCCAAAGTGTTTTTATTTTCATTATGTTTTGTCACTTACTTTTTGTACATGTCATGAAGATTAAGGTGTTTGTAATTTAAAAATTTTGCAACAGCTGCTGCGAACTGCTCCTTACACTAGAACATGAAACTTATGTTGGGAAAATACCTATTGCTCGCTCTAAAATATGTATGAGGCTCTGCAGCTGACTTTGTCAAATGGAATTCCCCCCCAGGACAATGGAACGGCTACTGGGCTGGGGGTCCCTACGGAAGTGGGGGGACGGATGGGTCTTAAGTGCTGTTCTGTCACACAAACCATGCAGCCATCCACGGCGGTGCTCGGGACGCTGGGATTACTTTTATACCTTTTCATTATGTAGACACTTATTTATCTACTGCCTTTTGCAGCCGATCTTA
>PVJI01025162.1:0-20882 GCA_004026765.1 Micronycteris hirsuta | reverse complement strand
CTGTTTCGTTTATCATTCTTTCTGGGGCTTCCTCCTTTCCTTTCATTTGGGAATTGTTTCTTTGTCTTCCCATTGTTTGTGAAACTCTTCTTGCTAGCCTCTGTTTCTTAAATTGATCTGTCAAGTTCTCGTAGCAAAGTTGATTTTTTGTCACTGTCTCTGTTTTTAGGGCTGACCCTTGTCTGAGTCTAGCTCTGTTCTCTTTTCAACTCCAGGTTTTAATGTCTCACCTGTGGATAAAGAATAGAGGAGAAGGAAGAAGAAAAGAAAAAAAAATAAAATATAAAAATAAAAAATAAAAATAAAAAATAAGAAATAAAAAGAGGAGAAGACTAGGAATACTAAATGAATGGAAGGAAGACGGAATTAAAAAAAATAAAGAAGGACAGACAGAAAAGAGGGTGGGGAAAACAAACAAACATACAAACAAACAAACAAAAAAACTTCTGCTGGCTGGCTTTAAAAGTGTCCGGTCAGGCCTGCTCCCCTGGTCCTCCTGTCTGTGTCAGGCGTCTGATTGTTCAATTTCCCTTGTAATCTTGGTCACCAATCTTCATATATGCTGGAATATTGTTGGGTGTTCGCTCTTTTCCTCAGAAAATCAGCTGGGTGTTTCAGTTGTGGTGAGGAGGGAGTGGACTCTGCTCCCCCTATCTTGCCTCCTTTATTTTTTTCCCTCTGTGCACCTGTTATTTTAAGGGGCAGAGCTTTAGGTTTTCACCAGGGCGGGGAAACCCACATCACTCTGTTGTGACCCTGTCTTTGGGGGTGGGGTCATCCACGTCCTTGTGTTATGAAGCTCTCTGTGGGGGTGGGGTATCCCACGTCGCTGTGTTGTGACGCTGTGTGTGGGGGTGGGGCCTGAGAGAACAATTGCGCTTGCTCCGCTCTCTGCACCTCCCCAGCTGCCCACAAGCAAGCGGATTCCCTCCTTGCTGGCTCCAGAGAGAGTGGCCGGGCCTGCACATTTCCGAGTCCCCGCGGGCCTCCCCAACAAACTCTGCTGTGAGGCCGGAAGTTGCTCCTGCTGGCGCCTCAACCCCCACAGGTGTTTTCAATCGGTGATTTGAGGCTTTATTTCCCTGCATTGGTGGGCCGTGCGGTCTGTTTCGCTCCCCAGCTTTTCCTCCCAGTCTATCCGCACGCTAATGAGGGACCGCCTGGTGCACCTGTCTCAGCCCCGGTCTTGCAGAGTTTGCCCGAGCTTTGGCCAGGCACACCCGCCACTGGCTGCTCCAGGTGGCTGGAGCGCCACTGGCACCGCTCCACAAACTGCGTCTTCCCGAGCGCCCTCCACCCAGCTCCACCCCGCCTACCAGTCTGGATGAACGTGTCTTCTTTAACTCCTTGGTTGTCAGTCTTCCACTCAGTTCAGTTTTCTGTCAGATCTGGCTGCCCTTGCCCTCTAAGTTGCTTTTTTTTCCTCTTTTGGTTGTGCGAGGAACAGTGCGTCCACCTATGCTGCCATCTTGGCCCTCCCTCTAATTCAGGCCTTCTGATGCTATACTTTTTTCTTTCTTTCTGAGTTTTCCAACTTTAATGTAAAAAACTGATTTCTACTTTCTTTTTTGTTTGTGTTTGTTATAAGTCCACCTGAAGGGACACTATTTAAGGAGAAGTTTTCAGATCTATCACAGACAATAGAGTATATTATTTTATTTAAAAAACTGTTTTAAAGGAATTGTTACAACATTCGTAGCTTGGGGTAGCTGACCAAAACCTTAAATCGGTCCATATGTTAGACACATAATTTAGATCTAGTTTTTCTTTCAAGTTTTTTTTTTATCATGCTTCAGACATAAAGCTAGCATTTTAAAATGAAAGCTATGTGATAAGCATCTGTGTCTCTCTGTTGTTTATGTATGTTTATGTATATACATTATAGATGTGGCATATTTCTACCATGGGATGGTCTTGCAAAAATTTATTTGTAATTAGACTATGTGCTGATGAAGGAGCCTTATGCAATTGACTTAAACAAATGAGTGCTTATATAGATTAGAATTATAACAGAAACTAGTCTATTGCTTTTCAAGTACATATAATCAGGGATTAATTTTTAGTAAATAAAGGCTACCTTAATGTTGTTGATTTAGTAAAATGGTCATGCCTTTAGTTATCAATGCTGAAAAATAATGCAGATATACAGCTTTCAAATAAGCTCATATATTCTGTTACAAAGGATGTCTAAATAACAAGATTATAGCTAATTGGTTTAAAGTATTAAATCTTTAAGAAAAAGTTAAATATTATTGTTTAAAAAGATATATATGTGAAATAATTATTCAAGTTGTAGTCATTGAGTATCTAAATTACTACTATATTAGATAAAATATTCTTAAATAAGTCTTCAGTTATCTTCTTATGACTTTATTACAGAGAAACTGTAAGGTAAACTTGAACCTGATTATGAAATGGTTTTAATTTTTATTGAGGAAAAATATGCTTTAAAAAATTATAAAATATATTTACCAGTGAAAGAACCTATGTTTTTAGAGGTTATGAAATGGATTTATCAATCTGCCAATTTTAAGAATGCTGATTATTACTTACTTTTTAGTTGCCATTACAAGCTGAGGTTTATAAGGGTTAGAATTCTAATTAATATGTAATGAAATAATGTGTGCTTTCAATGAAGGAAGGTCTAAGTCATGGGAGTACATTTTTGCAGAACTAGAGGAAAATGGTTTGCATTAAGATAGGTTGGTTGTTTCTGAGTGACTAAGAAGAGAAAAACTAAGGGAGAAAATGAAGTTGTAGAAGGTTTGTGGAAAAGGAATCATCAGAAAGTAATTGTATGTGTGGTCAAGTTAAGTTATACTAAAATAAATTTAAATAAGTGAATTTTGATATCAAAAATGGTCTGATGCAAAAGTAGACTTTGGTCCTTTTACTGTTAAAATAATACAGTTTTTCTTATACTATTTTATGCTTTTCACAAAGAAATATCAAGAAAATTAAGGATTTTGTGTGTTATTAAAATTATTTACTGGGCTCTACATCATCAAGTCTTCAATTGCTGAGGTAAGCCACATTTTTAATTTTAAAAGAGCTAAATTTTCTAATTATTTAAATTTCTATAATTTCTTGTAAAGTCATTTGGTGTTAGCATAATTAAATAGAAAACTAAAATAAGATAATCTCTCATTAAAAAAAGGAAAAAGTGAAAGTATTGTATTTAGGCTTAGTTAAGGTTTGCAAAGTGGGTTTTATTTCACCCCCTCCCCCCACATTTTCAAGGATAAAAACATATTAGTCACTTATATGTATTCTTATTGGGTGGGGATTTTCCCATGTCAAAGGTCAACAACCATAGAAGTTACAAAATACTTCAGGGAAAGATTTGCCCTAATTAGAAAAATCCTACAGAGCCCCATAGTGATTGAGAAAACACACTTTGTAAGACAAATTCTAAACCAAGAATGCAAAATTTGACCAAAATTGTAGAATTTCCACTGTGGTTAATATTCACAGTCCTATGGTTTTGTAGAAAAAACCAATAAGATATTAAAAACTCAGCTGTCAAAATTTGTTAAAAATTTTAATGTGCCTTGGCCTACAATCCTTCCTTTGTTATTTCTTAATCTAAGATCTACTCTACAGGGAACTGTTCCACTGGCAGTGGGGAATGTAGCCCAGCCCCTGATTCAGAAAACTGACAGGGAGCGAGTTGGCACACAGGAACTGAGCCCACAGATTGGTTTTCCCGTGGGGAATGAGGCCTTCATTGTATCTAGGCTGCTTTGAGTCTTGTTTTCTGCTAAAAATCCCTCACCCTGAATTGAGGCAACAAATGTTTACTGCATATCTTTAAAGTAACTTCCTAAAGTCTGTGCTAAACCACCTAAGTATGGAGTGTAACCAGTTCAACCACTTTTCCCCTTGCATTTGCAAATATCCTTTTTCTTTGAAGCAATTAGCAACATTCTTTCCTTTGTCATCTGTAAAATGTAATCACCTACAGCAAATCTGTGCACAGTAAATAAGGACCATCCTCCATGTAATTTACCCAGAAAAGCAATAAAAGCCTGTCCAGGCAGGGGTCGGGGACCTTTGAGAGCAGCCATGCCATCCCTTTTTCTCCACAGGACTTCTGGATTCCATGTGAATTTGTTTGTCACAGCCATAACACATGGACCCTGCTGGCCAGAGTCCGCTTTACTACTCCTTTAGATAAACATCAATTCTCTTTCTTTGAAATCATTAATGAAAAGCCTATGATTTTTTATTAAGGAATGTACACACCCACCTAATTAGGGGAGACTATGACGTATTTTAAAGAATTTAACTTGTACAAGGTATTATTTTGAACTTATGTGTATTTTTCTTTATTTCTGACCATCTAATGATGCAAAATTAGTATGTCATTGTAAAATGAAGTGTTCCTATCATATGGAATATGCATCATTTTAAATGTTAATTATTCCTTTTATTTTGCTAGAAAAAGTATTTAACTCCAATATTGATGTTTTATCAGTTATTCAAGTAAAAAGGACCTGCATATGAATTAAGCTGTTTTAGAGCAACA
This sequence comes from Micronycteris hirsuta, assembly GCA_004026765.1. Taxonomy (NCBI): domain Eukaryota; kingdom Metazoa; phylum Chordata; class Mammalia; order Chiroptera; family Phyllostomidae; genus Micronycteris; species Micronycteris hirsuta. Next base: position 16,354 of record PVJI01025162.1, on the reverse strand, counting down.
TCATAAAGTGATGCATAAGAAACACTGTTGTATAAAATACTAATTTTTCTCCAAATTTGTATTTTTTCTCAATAAGTTATACTGGAAATTAAGAAGTAATTTCATATAAAAATATTTATTTTATGTAGCTGTGAAAGCTTGACAGTAGCTAGTCTGCCAGTTTAAGGATGAAATTTTTCTAGAGTTCACTCTTGGGACTAACTCTAGTAAATATAGTTTAATAATTTTTTCTGGTTTATTTATTTGATTGTCTAAGTCACATTACATACATTTTCCAGTTATTTTGATTAATATTTTGTAAACTATTTTGGATAAGCAAGTCTGTAGCAGGATTCTTTTCACACGCGTAGAGAAACATGGCCCCGGGATTCACGCGTCTGAGCACAACTCCGTGTGAAAAAACTACTCCCGAGTGGGCCAGCATGATCCATATCCGTGGAAAAAGAATTCTCTGATGGGAATCTGGCTAAACATGCTTCTTAAAAATTTACTGCCTGGCTGAGTCTCTCCCTCCCTAAGTCAAGGGGCTTATGTTAATTGATGTCTGAAATTCTTTCCTGCTCAAATGTTTACCTTACTGAATAAACCTCCCGCTTATCTATACCCTTTCCATATACCTTTACGACCTAGCTGTAGACCCCTGTTCTGCGCATAATTCATGAATAACCAATCCAATGCTAATGTGTCCTGAATTTCCTAATAAAAACCCAGCTGAGCTACACTCGAGGCCTTTCCCAGACTATAAGGGAAGGGTCCATGGCTCTGGACTTCCTTTTCCAAGTGTGTCTCCGTGTGAGATTCATTCACGCGATTGGTTGCGGTCACTCACGGATTTTGCTGGACGAAATCCCAGCACAAATCTCATTTTAAAACTTGCCAATTGCTCACTCAAAAATTAATCAAATTTAGGAATTGCTCACTGATTCTCGTGAAAGTTTCATTATTTGAAGAAAGCCACTCTTCACTGCAACCTCAGGAGAACAAAATTTTCATTAGGAAAAAAACAACTCTTTTTAGCAACCAGAATAATACTTTATTTCTCTGTGTGCTCTTTGAGACATAGTACATTTTTATTTGATCCATATGTGATCCAACTAAACATAGCCTTCTTCTAGTGTTTTGTCTAATCTTTATGACTTTTGAAGCTTCTCAACACATTCATCCTGTCTAAAAAACTGATCTGGTACAAGGACTGTCTGTCTCTGGGAACAGTTTACAAGCAAAATGACACATGCAGTTTTAGAATAGGCTAGCTAGAATCTCATAAGTTTTGATCATTTAAATTTTTTTCTAGAATGTTTACTTTCAAAACATTATTTTCTGTGTGTGTAACATTTGGTTTTCTTTTATTTTTTAAATATATATTAAAGTTTATAAAAATGTTCATATGAATATATTTATATTTATTTATGTTCAAATACAGTTGTGTCTATTTTTTCACCACCTCTTTCCTCCACCCCACCTAACCCATCTCCCACCCTCAATCCTACCTCTCTTTGGCTTTGTCCATGGGTCCTTTATACATGTTTATTTATGACACTTTCCCTTCTTTCCCACATTATTTCCCTCCCATCTCCCCTCTGGTTACTGTCAGTTTGTTCTTAATTTCAAGGACTCTAGTTATATTTTTCTTGCTTGTTTGTTTTGTTAATTAGGTTCCACTTAAAGGTGAGATAATATGGTATTTGTCTTTCACCACCTTCACTTAGCATAATGTTCTCCAGTTCCATCCATGTTGTCATGAAGAGTAGGAGCTCCTTGTTTCTCTCTGCTGCATAGAATTCCATTGTGTAAATGTCCCACAGTTTATTGGTCCACTCATTTACAGATGGATACTTAGGTTGCTTCCAGCACTTGACTATGGTAAATTGTGCTGCTATCAACATTGGGGTACATAGGTTCTTTTGAGTTGGTGTTTCAGGATTCTTAGGGCATAATCCCAGCAGTGGAATTGCTGGGTCAAAAGGCAGTTCCATTTTTAGTTTTCTGAAGAAATTGCATACTCTTCCACAACGGCTGTACCAGTCTACATTTCCACCAACAGTGCACTAGGGTTCCTTTTTCTCCACAAGTGTCCAGCACTTGTATTTGTTGATTTATTTATGATGGCCATTCTGACCTGTATGCAGTGGTATCTCATTGTGGTTTTAATTTGCATCTCTCTGATGGCTAGTGATGCTGAGCATCCTATTATATGTCTCTGGTCCCTTGGTATGTCCTCCTTGGAGAAGTGCCTGTTCAAGTTCTTTGCCCATTTTTTAAATTGGATTGTTTGTCTTCCTGGAATAGAATCATGTGAGCTCTTTATATATTTTGGAGATCAAACCCTTGTCTGAGATATCATTGGCAAATATATTTTTGCATACTGTTTGTTCACTTTTCATTTTGCTGATGTTTTCTTTAGTGGAGTAGAAGCTTTCTATTTTGATGAGGCCCCATTTGTTTATTCTTTCCTTATGTCCCTTGCTCTAGGAGACATATCAGTGAAAATATTGCTGCATGGGATACTAAGATTTTCTTGCCTATGTTCTCCTCTAGGACTTTTATGGTATCATGACTTATATTTAAGTATTTTATCCATCTTGAGTTTATTTTTGTGTATGGTGTAAGTTGGTGATCAAGTTTTATGTATTTGCGTTTAGCTGTCCAGATCTCCCACACCATTTGTTGAAGAGGCTATTTTTATTCCATTTTATGCTTCTGCCTCCTTTGTTGAATATTAATTGACCATAGAGACTTGGGTTTATTTCTGGGCTCTTTATTCTATTCCATTGATCTATATGTCTGTTTTTATTCCAGTACCAGACTCTTTTGATTATCGTGGCCTTGTAATACAGTTTGATGTCAGGTATGGTGATCCCACCTACTTTGTGCTTCTTTCTCACAATTGCTGCAGGTATTAAGGCTCATTTGTGGTTCCATATAAATTTTTGAAATGTTTGTTCTATATTTGCAAAATATGTCATTAGTATTTTAATAGGTATTGCACTGAATCTATAAATTACTATGGGTAATATGGAATTTTGATGATGTTGATTCTTCCAATCCATGAACATGGTATATGCTTCCATTTATTTGTCTCTCCCTTAATTTCTTTCTTCAATGTTGTATAGTTTTCTGAGTACAGGTCTTTTACCTCCTTGGTTAGGTTTATTTCTAGGTACTTTATTTTTCTTGTTGCTATAGCAAATGTTTTTTGGTTTTGTTTTTTTTCCTGATTTCTGTTTCTGATATTTTATTGGTGGTGTACAAAAAATGCCTTCAATTTCTGAATTAGTGTGATAAATTGAAGAATACCTTCCTTATGAGTTTATCCTTTTTTAGCTATTTAGAGTTAAAATGCACTTAAGTTATGTCAGAGAGAATAACCCTAATATTTTAAATATGTGTTAGTATGGATAACATTTAATGTAATTTTATTTATTCATTTTTTAGAGACTAAAGTTTTTATTCATTTTCCAAGAAAGGGGAGGGCATAGTGTGGAGAGATACACCAGCCTAGAGGGGTAGGAGTTTGAGCTTTTATTGAATTATAATAGGATTAAAAACTGTGGGGTTAGCTGTTGTGTGGCCCCATGAGCTGTTTGGACTTTGTAACATGAAGCTACAGTTTGTTCCAATGTTATCTTCTGCCTGTGGCTGTAGAGACAGTAACTCTGTTCTTGTTTTCCAGTAATTTCCAGTTCTTGGGACATAAACTCAGAAGAGTAAAATGGCAGTCATGTTTAACAAGATCATAGGCCTGCTCAGCAAATGGTGCCATGATAACAAATGGCATTTACTTTATCCTTTCAATCCCTCTCTGGTTTTAAAATGGATTTATTCTTAATGACCTGGCCTGAATGTAGGTTTGGGGGGTAGGGACAAAGATCTGTTTTTCTGTAACTACTTCAAGCAAGGTAGGTTTTTAGAGCTGTCCTGGCCTGTGGGTCAATGTATGGGTCATTAAGGAGAAGAAGGTGGAACTTAACAGCCCAAAAAGTGAGAGCTATGGCTAGAGGATGTTTGTGGAGGGGATCTTCCAGAGCCCGGATGTTCCACTGTATGAAGGATATGAGATATTTGAGGAAACATGGCCTAAAAACAAGAATAAAGAAATTGGGTGCTATAGGTTCTAGGAAGGAAGTTAGCCAGAAAAACCAGGACCAGAGAAAATTTGATTTTTCCCTAGAAAATTTGCAAGTTATATCATCATAAGCAATATTGAAACATTTCTATTGTTCTCCCAACATTATTCTTCCAGAATTTGGCATCGCTTAATGAGTATTATTTTCATGGCAATATGTTTGTTTGCATAAACCCAATAAGAATCTCTTCTCTTTATATTTTAGCACCAGTTTCCAAATATGGTTTTATTAACCAAGACTTTGTCTGGAATGTCATAATCAAAAGAGTCATGCCTGGATTCTGGATGTCACCAGAAAGCCTTAAGGAATTAAGATTGACTTCTGAAGCCAGTAAGAGACCCTTGGAGAAATGGCCTGGTACCTTGTTTTGTCACATGGTTAATGGTAGTCTTTCCTGTTAAGAAACAAAGGCTACTTTCCTGAAAGATGGCAATGAAGAAACCTGGAGACATTTTGGGGGCCTTAAGAATTTGAGGAATCCACCCAAACCTATAGGCATTGCAGGCATAGCCATATGGCAACATTTTGGCTTGGCGTCTGTGCGAAGGATTGACTAAAGCTCAACATGAAGGTTTCTTGTAAAATTCCAGAAAAAGTAAATTTAAAAGAAACTATATGATCAATTACTGTTTCTGTTCTGTTTATGCAAATAAGCAGGCCAAGTTGAAACTGGACTTATATGCAGTCTCTTTGATAAAATGAGGGTGATTTTAGGCATAGAATTGTGTTACAATAGAAATCACAATGTCCATTTGTCACCTACAAATTGATTGAATCCTAAGTTTTTCTAGCTTTCTTCCAAGCTAACATTCCATTTTTTTTTTCATCCTTTGACTTGGAATTATTGAGAACTACTGACGAAGTATCAGCCATACAGAATTAACCTACTAGTGCACCTCTCCCTTGTTGAGATGTAATGCAATTTTAAAGGGTAATTATTATTTAAATCATGTTGAGTTAAAGTGTGCCATGTGATGGGTTGTAATTTTCTTTGAGGCAAAAAAAGCTCTTTTTCTAGATCTCATCCACCTAATTGCACTCATATCCACTACACTGTAGTAGGTTCTATAGAGGAGACAGAAAATAACTAATACCTGTATCCTCTTATTTACTAAGAGATTTTAATTTTATAGAAAAGTCAAAATTTTCAGTTTGTTTTCATTGGCAGTTGGTCTTAAATTTTCAATTACTGACAACATATTTTAACTAGGACATCAATTTCTGGCAGACAGTCTTATAGTATACCTCAGCAATATTCCAGAATCTAGAAATTAAATTCATTGTATCCTTTAAAACACATAACTTAACCTAGATTTTATAATAACACTATATCAGATTTATGAAAATTGGGAAAAACAAATTTAAAAAAATGAAATTGTTCCCTTTAATCTCCAAAAGTTTGATAATGTATTGAAGAGAAAGGAACATTTAAAATTGCTCTTCTAATGAGGAAACATTTTGGTAAAACCATGTTAATGCTAAGATAAATGCTTAGAAATTCAGAGATATTGGGTATTTACCTTTATAAATTTGAGCTGTTTGTTTAACTGGCAAAATTTTCTACATGATAGTGCTATGTTTATAAGAAATTTTGTTCTATTAACATTGCAATTTCAAAAAGAGCTAGTTGCATGGTACACACATTATTATGCCTCTTTAAATTAGAGAATAATTTTAGTATTTCTGTGGATATAAATGGTACTTTTTATTTTTTTAATCTTATTTTTGTTGTTGTTTTTTATGTTACAGTTGTCCTAGCATTTTTCCATTTTGCCCCCCTCCACCCAGCCCACCCTTGTAGCCCACAGTCAGTCCCCTCTCCATTGTCCATGTCAGTCCACAATTCATGCATGTTCTTTGACTAGTCTTTCCCCTTCCTTCCCTCCTCCCTCCTCTCCTCCTTCCTTCCCTCCTACAGTTGTCAGTCTGTTCCATGTCTCCATGTGTTTGGTTCTGCTTTTCTCATTAGTTTATTTTGTTCATTAGATTCCAGTTATTTGTGAGGCCATATGGTAGTCTTTCATCAACTGTCTTTTTAAATTCCAATACTGGTTTATGTGTATAGCAAATAAATCCAATTTACTATTTTAAATGTTATCAATAGAAAACTTGTAAGACTAAGTTTTTTCCCCCTCTCTTGATTTTCTTCAGTTCCATTACTTCTAACTCTTCTTGGGTGTAGCTGGATTTTGATCATTTAAGATGATAGCAAGTAGAATTTTGAGATTAATACGGGAACAACTGTTTCCTTAGAACTGTAGGCTCATGGACTGATTTTAGCACTGATCAATTAAATATAATAACGTAAAACCTAACCAGAACAGTTAACAATATAGCCTGCTAAGCAGCTAGAGCCATCCAAGCTCAACAAGATCTTTAGATCCTGTGGCTCAAGCAATCCTTCATAACAGATAGTTTGTTTGCAGTCCAGGGAGGAGCCAGCACCATTGCTAATACCCCCTGATGTACCTGATTAATTACCTCTTTTCAGGTATAATTAGAAACAGCCAAGCTTCTTAAACTCAAAAAAAAAAAAAAGGGACATTCCGCTTTTGCCAGGAGTACCACTAGCTGGTTAGGGCTTAATTGCTCTGATATTTTCAGCTGGCCCCCAACTGAGCTCAGTGCTGTTATAAAATCTGAATTGCAAATTGTAGTACTCACCACTGTTCCAATTTGTTTAATGTGCTTCAGTGTCAAGCTGTTGATGTTTGGTGTAACCAAGTGCCTAGAATCTCCTATAAATACTTGATTGATGGCTGCATAAAGAATAGAAGTAATACACCACCAAACCATTACCTTCTTCAGTTTAGAACACTTTCAACTAATTTCTACTATGCATGAATTGCTTTAAAATTCATCTGAATCAAGAAGATACAGGCTCACTAGGTTCATAAGTCTGATTGATTTTTGCCATTTGCTCTTGAGTTACCCAATGTTTGCAATATTAGTGCCAGTTTTTATTTTTCATTCATTTTTATTTCAACAATTTACAATACGATGTTGAAAGATCTTGATAAATCTTCACCAGCACAATGCCTCTTGGAAAAAATCACCTCAGAAACCTTCCAGGTTTAACAGGTACTTGATGAGCCTCTTAAAGGTAAATGGCCCTAGTTGCTCAATGGCTATAGTCCAGCCACTAGAGACACACTGAAGGACTATATGGACCGAAACATGTCACCAAACAACTCCAGCATTGACATGGGAAGAAACACAGCCAAAACAACCTGATTAGTTGTCAACACTGTCTACCAAAAGGTTTTGATTAAAAGGGGGAACTGTGGACCTCAACAAAAAGATTTGATATGAACCCCGAGAAGAAATTTATCTGCTAATATGGACTCCTCGTGGTCAAACAAAAAGCTCACATTTAAAAAAAATAATAAGAGACTAGAAGCCTCTGAGATATCCATATAGGAAAAGTCCTCTGACAAAAATTTTATCTTCCTGTACTATTCCCTGCTTCCTTTTGCCACCTGAGTCAACCACTACAGGAAAAATCTGATTTTATTTTTTTACCAAAAACTGAGACTTACTCCATCCAATCAGAACTGTATAAGTTGACACTTCGCTTATATTAAATGGACCTAAATGAGATTCTGGACAGGAACTATTTTTTTTTTAAGATTTTATTTATTTAGTTTTAGAGAGAGAGGAAGGGGAGGAAAAAGACAGGGAAAGAAACATCAATGTGTGGTTGCCTCTCACATGCCCCGTACTAGGGACCTGGCCCACAACCCAGGCATGTGCCCTCACTGGGGATCAAACCAGTGACCCTTTGGTTCACAGACCTATGCTCAATCCACTGAGCCATACCAGCCAGGGAAGGACAGGAACTTTTGTTATAAAAAGTAGCCTTTCTTTTTTCTTCTTGGAAAATAATTTAGGTTTCTACCTGAATCTGTGTCTCTTGGACTGCAGCTCATTTTTGCTCAAATAAATGATTTCCATTATTTATTTATGGTCTAAATTAATTTTGGTTCACATATGTGTTATAAGTTAACTTACATTAAATAGAAAACAGTATAGCTACCAGCTGACAGATGTTAGAGGTGTATCCCTTTATCAGAAATGAATACAAATAGCAACAAAGCATAATTACAATACATGGTAAAAAAATCTGAGTTTGAAAACTTTTACTGGGACTCTGAGTATAATAAAGAGTGTTTATTTTAATAACATCATTCATACAATCATAAAATAAAATATGCAGTCATATAAAATAATGTATCAAAATATAAACATTCTACATGAAAATATTTACTAGAAAAGAGGTTATATAATTTTCTACTTTTATAAAAGATATACCATAAGCAGAGGAGGGAGGTGGGGATGGCTGGGGTTGGGGGAGAGTGGTAGAAGGTAAATGCAGACAACTGTACTTGAACAATAAAATAATTTTATAAAATAAAAGATATACCATAATTTATGCATTTTCTCTGTTGATAGGCTTTTAAATTATTGATAATTTACTGGTACTATAATTAAAGGGCTATAAACAATCATGGTCATATCTTTGGGTTGACTAATGCAATTATTTGTCTTAATATATGTCTAGAAGTGGAATTGCTAGTAACAAGGTATTTTAATTTTATAATGTACTTCTAAAATGTCCGAGGCTGGTCTGGCTCAGTGATTTGAGTGCTGGCCTGTGAACCAAAGGGACAGAGATTCGATTCCCAGTCTAGGGCACATGCCTGGGTTGCGGGCCAGGTCCCCAGTAGGGGGTGTGCTAGAGGCAACCACACACTGATATTTCTCTCCCTTTTTCTCTCTCTCTTTCCCTCTCAATAAATAAAAATTTTAAAACATATATATTTCTAAAATGTATAAAAATTGTGTTTTATAGAGGAAGTAGTTATATATTACATGAAGTTTCTAATTGCTTCATATTCTTACCAAATTTGGATACTGTTCATTTTCCTTTTGAAATTATAATATGTGAGATCCAAGATGGTGGATGAGTAAGTGGAAGCTATACTAACCTCCTCCCAGGACCAATTTAGGATTAAAACTAAATTGTAGATAAAGCATAATGAATGACCAACTGAACACTAGTTGGAGAGAAGCCTTATAACAATGGACAGAGAGAAGAAACTACTTCATGACAACAATAATTGTAGGGAGGTTGGAGGAGGCATAAGAAGGCTGGCTGGGTGGCCGCTGAAGTTCTGGAGAGATATTTCAGCATCCAGGAGGTTCCCCCTGAGAAGCGTGGGGACTAAACCCAAAGCTCAGCTCCCCAGCCTATAGCACTGGAAGTGGATGAGAGCCCAGATAACATCTAGCTGTGTAAAGCAGCAGGGTTCTATCTGCCAGTGAGAAGCAGCTGGAGAATCAGAGTCTCTTAAAAGACCAAAAAACAAAATTTCATTTGCAGCCACTTACCCTGGGCTCCAGCAGAGGGAGGGCAGAGTGAACTGGTTGAGGAGATGGTTGAGGAGAGTCTGGGTTTGGAGTTTGTAGGGCAAGAATGGAAGGAATAGCCACCAGGATCTCTGTTCTAAGTCATTCCTCATGCCGCCGGAGCTATCTTTCTCAAGAAGTGCTCTCCTTTCCAGAGGACATCCCCCTGAGAAGAAGCAATAGCCCCACCAACATAAATTACTCTACCTCACCCAGTGAAGTTAAAACAGGTGGCTGATTACAGCTTGGTTAGTTTAACAACTGATCAGTTTAACTGATTAGTTTCACAACTAAAGTGGAAATACAAAGAAAAAGACAATATAGGAAGACAAAGAAACAGGCTCCAAATGAAAGAAAAAAGAATTCTTCAGCAGAACCAGTTGAAATGGAAGGAAGCAATTTTTCAGATAGAGAGTTTATAGCAATGATTATAAGGATACTCAGAAGCATGAAAAAATACACAAAACCATAAAAAGGACCCGTCAGAAATAAATAATGCAATATCTGTAGTGAATAATACACTAGGAAGAATAAACAGTAGGTTAGATGAAGCAGAAGATCAAAACACTGATTTGGAAAACAAGGTAGAAATAAAAACACCCAGGCAGAGCAGTAAAAGTAAAAAAAAAAAAAATGGAAAAAATGAAAACAGCTTAAGAAACATTTTAGACAACATGAAGCATAACAAGATCTTTACCATGGGCATGTTACAGAGCAGGGCAGGGGCACCCAATGATATCCCAACCCCGCACCGGGTTCGTTGTACTCACTGCCAATGGAAAGACGTCTCTCAATGCCAGAGACTGGCGAAAAGGAAAGGAATTATTTCTTTACAAGTTACACAGGCTTGGAGTAATGACTTAAGGTCTCCTTTAAAATACTAAAGTTCTTTGGAATATCCGCTCTCTAGAATACCCTCAAATGCACACAATCCTTTCTTTTCCCCTCTGCCCAGTCCAGGGTACTGTATCTCAGGGAAAGAAGTAGAAGTCCATGATTCAGGCAGCCCCTCAGTTACAACACCATCCACTGTGTCACCACTGTGATCTCGAGTTAATCCAAAACCATTTGGCACCTTCTCATGTCCCACCAGCAAGAGTCCTTTCACCCCCTTTCTTCCAGGCAAAGTCTCTCCTGCTTCCTAGGCCGTGTGGCAAAGGAGCCACCCAAAGCCACATGGTCCTCTCTCTCTCTCCTAGGCTGAGGGGTCCCCACTCCTCCAAAGCTTCATGATCCAGAGAGCCTCTGTCTCTCAGGCCGAGGGGTCCCCACTCCTCCAAAGCCTCATGGTCCAGAGAGCACTATGGTTGCCATGCCTGGGTTTAAATACCCGCGCCAATCTTCTTCTGCAGCCCAATTTCTGAGTCCTCCTTCAATCAGCTACACCTGCCAGCACTTCATATTCTTCTAGCTGTATTGAGCTGCCATGTTAACTGAGGGCAGGTGTGGCCCCATGGCACAGAGTCAATCATCTCCAAGCTCTCATGCAGGCGCTGTGTCCAGGGGAAGTTGCCTCCCAGGGTGGCAGTCACTTCCATCCCCCTGGCTCAAAGCATAGCCACAGTTATTTAACATATCTATGAAACCAATTAAAGATTATAGATATGTTAAGTGACCATGCTAGAGGTTACCTGCAAAGCTGCTGCTATACAAAACAGCTCTTAGTGGTCATGCTCCAGAAGTCCCATACCCCGCCAGTTCAGACTTGTGGGGATGGGGACATCCTATATATATTTTTCTAATATTCCCTGGACGCCTTGAGTTCTGGACCCCATTACAAATCCCTATTTGGGCCCACTTCATGGCTGCACCCTGTTACAGGAATACAAAAAGAAGAGAGAAAGCTGTTGGGAACCACCCTGTCCGGAACCATCCTGCCCAGAAGTTGTAACCCCCCATGGCTAAGGCTGAGTAAAAGACCTTGAGACCATAAACCACTATGGAGACAAAGCTCATCTTCCCGGCTGTGGCGCCACCTCTTCCCCCTTTACTTCACCCTGCTTGGCCCTGGGTGGATGACTGGTTAGCCAATGACCAGTAAAATTCCTCAAAGGAGGGATGACCTAAGATAGGCACAGTCACAATGGGGCCATCAGAGAAGGACTTATGGGACTATAGAAAAAGGGGGTGATGGACCCTCACCCCTAGGCTTTGACAAAGCCTGAGTCTTCATTCTGTCTGCAAGAAGTCTCCTAATCTCTTGGCTGCCTTACTTCCCCTGCCTGACTTGAGCCTGAAATAATACTGGAGGGAGGTGTAGCCCTGGGCAGGAACAGGCAGTTCCCTGGGGTGGTCAGGCCTAAGAAAGAATGCATAAAATCCTGTAAAACCTGCTTTGTTAGGGATGCCCTCAATTTTCTGATAAGAGCCCAAGCATAAAATGAGTTTGTTTCCCAAAGTTTTATGGCCCTTGAGCTAACTGACCCTGACTCAGAATAAGCCCTCATACTTCTTTGAATGTTATCTATTGTTTGATCATTACTGCCTGACAATGATTGATGAGATTTACCTGTATTCGTGTGCAAAATGAACTCAATAAAAGCACTTCGAGGAACAGTCTCAAGGCTCTTCTCCTCTGAAAGATTGGCCATCTCTCCTGCCCAAGCAGATCATGTCTTGGTAGACTTATTCTCATCCATGATGGCTTGGGGGGCATGGTTCTCTGCTGGACAAAGCTGCCCCACAGCAATCAAGGGATTGAGAACCTGTTTGAAGAAATAATGACTGAAACGTTCTCTAATCTGGTGAAGGAAAAAGACGTACAATTCCAGGAAGCTCAGGGAATCCCAAACAAGCAGAAGCTAAGAGGCCTACACCAAGAAACATCATAATTAAAATGGCTTAAAGACAAGGAGAGAATACTAAACACTATAAGAGAAAAGCAAGTAATTATCAACAAGGGAGCGCCAATTAGACTGCCATCTTATTACCCAACAGAAACCTTTCGGTCCAAAAGAGTGAGTGACTTGAAATATGACAAAAAGCAAGGCCCTACAACCAATGCTACTTTACTCAGTAAATCTATCATTTAAAATTGAGGAGAAATAAGGGATTTCCCAGACAAGAAAAAGCTAAAGGAGTTTTTAAACACCAAACCAGTACTGCAACAAATGTTGTAGGGCTTGCCAGAAGAAGAAGGAAAAGGAGAAGAAGAAAAGAAGAAGAAGAGAAAGGAAAAAAGACAGCGGCCAATACTCTAACAATAAAATGGCACTAAATATGTATCTACCAGTAATCACCTTAAATGTAAATTACTTAAATGTTCCAACCTAAAGACATAGGGTAGCCGAATGGATAAGAATATAAGACCTACATATATGCTGCCTCTAAAACACCTGTATCAGATCAGAAGATACACACAGACTAAAATTAAAAGCATGAAAAAATATATTTCATGTAAATGGAAAACAAGCTGGGGTAGTAGTGATTATATTTGAAAAAATAGACTTTAAAACCAAGGGTATAGTAAAAGACAAAGAAGGACACTACATATTGATAAAGGAATCAATCAAGCAAGAGGACATAACCCTAGTAAACATTTAGATTCAACATAGGGGCACCTAAATATCCAAAGCAAATCTTGGTTAACATAAAGGGAGAGATCGACAGAAACACAGTCATAGTAGGGAATTTTAACTCCCCATTGACCTATCCATCCTGCTGGATAGGTCTTCCAGAATAAAATAAAAAAGGAGCGAATGGCCTTAAATGACACACTAGATCAAATAGATTTAATTGATATCTTCAGAACATTCCATCCCAAAACAACTGCATATACATACTTTTCAAGTGCAGATGAATCAATTTGAAAGATAGACCACATGTTAGGACACAAAACAAGTCTCAATAAATTTTAGAAGTCTGAAATCATATCAAGTATCTTTCCTGACCACACTATAATTCAACCACTAGAAGGACACTACAAAACATGCAAAGACAAGGAAGTTAAATAACATGTTATTAAACAATGAATGGATCAAAAACAAGATCAAGGAAGAAATCAAAAGATACTAGAAAACAAATGAAAACGGGGACCCAATAATTCAAAATCTGTGGGTCACTGAGAAAGCAATCCTTAGAGAGAAATTCATAGTATTAGAGGCCTATCACAGAGACAGAGAGAAAAGAAAAAGCTCAAATAAACAATCTAACTATACCCTTAAAGGAACTTGAAAAAGAACAACAAACAAAATCAATGTTAGTGGAAGGTAGGAAATAATAAAGATCAGAGGAAAAATAAATGAAATAAAGTCTTTAAAATGGTACGAAAGATCAATTAGTCCAAGGGCTGGTTCTTGGAAAAGGTAAACAAAATAGACAAAACTTTAACCACACTCATCAAGAAAAAAAAGAGAAATGCACTGGCTGGTGTGGCTCAGTGGATTGGTTGCCAGCCTATGAACAGAAAGGTCACTGTTTTTTTCCTAGGCAGAGCACATGCCTGGGCCTTTGGCTAGGTCCCTAATTGGGGGTGTGTGAGAGGCAACAATGTATCTCTCATGCATTGATGTTTCTCTCCCTCTCTTTCTCCTTCCTTTCTCCTCTATCTAAAAATGTAAATAAAAGGGTCCAGGTTCGATTCCCAGTCAGGGCACATGCCTAGGTTGCAGGCAAGGTCCCCAGTGAAGGCCATGTGAGAGGCAACCATACATTGCTGTTTCTCTCCCTATCTTTCTCCCTCCCTTCCCCTCTCTCTGAAAATAAATAAATAAAATCTTTAAAAAAATGTAAATAAATAAAATCTTTAAAAAAAAAGAAAGGGCCCAAATAAATAAAATCAGAAATGAAAGAGGAGAAATAACAACTGACACCAAAGAAATACAAAAGATTGTAAGAAAATATGATGAACAACAGTATGCTAACAAACTGGACAACATGGATGAAATAGATACATTCCTAAAGACATACAACCTTTCAAAACTAAGTCAGAAGGAACCAGCAAGTCTGAATAGACAGATTACACCTAGTTAAGTGGAAGAAGTAATCAAAAAACTCCCAACAAACAAAAGCCCTAGACCAGATGGCTTCACAGGTGAATTTTACCAAACATTTTGGGAGGAAATGACATCTCTTCTTCTCAAATTATTTCAAAAATTCAAGAGGAGAGAAGGCTCCCAAGCTCATTTTACAAGGCTAACATTATCCTCATTCCAAAACCAGATAAAGAAACTACAAAAATTGAGAATTATAGACCATATCCCTGATGAATATAGACACCAAAGTCCTCAACAAAATATTAGCAAATTGAACATCAATGCATCAAAATGATCATATACCATGATCAACTGGGATTTATTCTGGGGATGCAAGATTGGCACAACATTCATAAATTAATACATGTGATTCACCACATAAACAGAATGAAGGATAAAAACCACATGATTATACCTATAGATGCAGAAAAAACTTTTGATAAAATCCATCACTCATTTATGATAAAAACTCTCAGCAATGTGGGAATAGAGGGAACATAGCTAAACATAAGAAAGACCTTATATGACAAACCAACTACCAGCATCATATTCAACAGGAAAAAAACTGCAAGCATTTGCCTTAAGAACAGGAGCAAGACAGGGATGTCCACTTCACCTCTCTTATTCAACATAACACTGGAAGTCCTAGCCATAGCAATCACAGAAGAAGAAAAAAATAACTAGCATCCAAATTGGAAAGGAAAAAACTATCTTTATTTACAGAAGACATGATACTGTATACATAGAGAACCACAAAGATACCACCAAGAAACTACTAGAACTGACAAATAAATTCAGCATAGTAGTAGCATACAAAATTTATATCCAAAAATCAGGTGCATTTGTATATGCCAACAAAAACTAACAGAAAAGAAAATTAAGAAAACATTCCTATTCACAGTTGCTTCAAAAAGAATAAAATACCAAGGAATAAACCTAACCAAAGATGTAAAAGATCTGTACTTGGAAAGTTATAAAACAATGAAGAAAGACATTGAAGAAACAAATAAGTGGAAGCACATACTGTGTTCATAAATAGGAAGAATTAGAATAATTAAAATATTTGTGCTACCCAAAGCAATCTATATATTCAATACAATTTCTGTCAAGATTCCACTGACATATTTTACAAAACCAGAACAAATATTTCAAAAATTTATATGGAACTACGAAAGACCCCACATAACAATAGCAATCTTGAGAAAGAAAAATGTCAGAGGGATCACACTTCCTAATATCAAGCTATAAGGTCATATTCAATAAAATAGCATAGTACTGACATAAAAATAGACACATAAATCATTGGAGCAGAATACAGAGCATGGAAATGAACCCCCACCTTGACAGTCAATTAATATGACAGTGGAAGCAACTCCATACAATGAGCTAATGACAGTTTACTCAAAAAATGGTGTTGGGAAAATTTGACAGATACATGCAGAGAAATGAAACTAGACCACCGTCTTGTATGACACATAAGAATAAATTTGAAATGGATCATAGACTTAAATGTGAGACCCCAAACCATAAAAACCCTAGAAGAATGCATATGCAGCAAAATCCCAGACATTGCTCATAGCAAAATTTTGTCTGATATATCTCTGCAGGCAACAGAAACCAAATAAAGGATAAACACATGGAACTACATCAAACTAAAAGTTATTGCACACCAAAGGAAATCATCAACAAAATAAAAAGACAATCCACAGGATGGGAGAACATATTAGCCAATACACCTGACAAAGGATTGATATCCAAAACTATTCAAATATAATGTGTGCAGGTCATGTATTATTCATTCAGCTACCCTATGTCTTTTGATTGGAGCATTTAATCCATTTATAT